>PVIH01005613.1:0-45015 GCA_004025045.1 Sigmodon hispidus
GGGGGGGGGGGGGGGGGGGGGG
Source organism: Sigmodon hispidus (assembly GCA_004025045.1). Classification (NCBI taxonomy): domain Eukaryota; kingdom Metazoa; phylum Chordata; class Mammalia; order Rodentia; family Cricetidae; genus Sigmodon; species Sigmodon hispidus. The sequence goes on from PVIH01005613.1 coordinate 23, forward strand.
GGGGGGGGGGGGGGGGCGGCCCTCGGTCAGTAAAGTGCTAGCTGAGCAAGCATGAGAACCTGAGTTCAGGTCCCCAGCACTCGTGTTTTTTAAATTGAGCACCTATAATCCCAGAGAGGATATCTAAGTTTTGCTAGTGAGCTAACCTAGATTTAAGTGAGCCTGACTAGGTTCAGTGAGACCCTGTCTCAAAAAACTAAGGTGGAAAGCAATTGACAAAGATACTCAATTTCAACATGCGCACACACACACACACACACAAGAATTTTTTCAGATATCTGTAAGTGATTTCACTAGGTGTTTGTGTTTGTTTTGAGCTCAGGTTGTTCTCAAACTCACTAATATAGCTGAGGCTGACCTTAAAACTCTTGATCCTTCTGATTCCACCTCTCAACTGCAGAGATTTCATACATATGCCACTACACTCAGCTGTAAATGTGATAATAAAATCCTTCACAACTCTAACTTGTTAAAAATCCTTTAAATTTTTATCAAATAGTTTTAAAAAACCATTATTGAATGTTTTTACAGCTTACTCTGGCTTGTTCTCGAAGTTCATCCACAATTAAGCGATCAACTCTAGATGGATTAGAAGTCAATCTTGGAATTGGAGTATTATTAGTACTGGATACTTTTTTTCCTGGATAATTCTTGGCAAGGGCTAATTCAGTCTGTAAAATATAATTTTTAGATACTAGCTTTTAAAAAGTGAGTAATATTTTTCATAGCTATACTAAACAGACAGAAAAAAGTTCCCTTTAAATAAAATTGCTTTGGTATCAAAATGCAACTAATGTAAACCACAGTTATGAACATCTGAGCTGGGCAGTAGTGGCACTCACCTTCAATCCCAGCACTCAGGAGGCAGAAGCAGGAGGATCTATCTCTGTGAGTTTGAGGCCAGCCTAGTCTAGAGTGAGTTCCAGGACAACCAGAACTATACAGAGAAACCCTGTCTCAACAACAACAAAAAGAAAGAAAAAGAGAGAGAGAGAGAGAGAGAGAGAGAGAGAGAGAGAGAGAGAGAGGGAGGGAGGGAGGGAGGGAGGGAGGGAGGGAGGAAGGAAAAAAAACAAATATAAAACACAATACCATAATATTTTTCTCATACTTATATATACTTTAATACTCTTCAACAATTTAATACTTTAAAAAAGAAATCTAGTTCATAGAAAATTTAAAAAAAGAAGATAAAACTGTTTCAAAACCCTGATCTTTCTATCTTTAACCTAACTAAGTCTTTATAGCAATGAATTTAAACACATTACAGAAGAATTCAGCTTAGAAATAAGTACTCTTAAACCACACTGAGGTAAACAAAGAAGCAGATAGAATGTATTGTTACTTTTAAATGGACAGTTCTGTGTTACCTTTTTTCTCTCCTTTTCTAACGCTCTCCATTGTTCATAGCACTCTTCTAGACGAATATGAAGCTCGCTAGCTGGTCCACTACGGGTTTTAATTGGTCTTTGAAATCCAAACGTTGGCACAAAGCCAGAAAAGGAATTATCACCATACATCATATCATTAAAATAAGGATATAAATGGCTTAAGTCATCATAAGAAAACAAATCATAGGAATCCAACAGTGGAACAACTGAGTGGCCAAATGGGTGGGTAGATCTTAGGGGAAACCCATTTGAACCAAGTTGTTGAAAACCTTGATTATGTCGTAAATCTCCCATCATATAATTATTAGAAAAGCATGAGGCCTGTGTGCGATTTACACGGCTATTAATATTGTTGTCTCCACTTCCTTGTCTATGGCTATTAAAATGACCCTGTGACTCCAACAGATCTTGATATGTATTTTGAGGTAACCCATCAAAATGCTTTGGAATGTCTTCAGGATCATAATGTCCACTTTGGGGCTTGGCTTGAAAATTATGTTTGTTTACATTTTCTATTATCCCATACTGTGAAGCTGAATAGCTATCACAAAACCCATTTGGCTGCTTTATTTTTTTTTCTGTAACCGATTCAAAGAGACTGTCTTCTCCAGTTTTTGTTAGTCCTTCCATGTGATTCACAGATTGAATTCTTTCTGCACCATTGTAACTAAAATCAAAACTAGAAAATGCTGAAGGGTTTTCTTGGCAATACTTCTGAAATAAATTGCTATTTGAGGTTAAATTTGTAGATGATAGCTGGGGGAAATCTGGAGAATGGTTAGAACCTTTTGAAGCTGCACTTAAATGGTTATTTAATTTCATCAAGTTACCTTGATTTCGATAAGGAATAGGAAGGTTATTTTTTGTTTGAACATTCATCCAAGTTGGTCTGTTTAAACTGATACCTCCTGAAGATGTTGCTGAATTTGAAAATAAATTCACTGATTTAAAATATTCAGAGTTTAGGGGATCAGGCTTAGCAAATTGTTGCTTTTCAGTAACATTAGCAAAATCATTATTAGCTGGACAAGCTGTGTGAGGCTTTAGTCCATATTCTGATTTTAAGCCAAAATCAGTAGTGAATGCTGCTTCCTTTGCAAACTGTTTTTCTGTCAGATGTGGTGATGTTTTTGGAAATGCAAAATTCTGCTGGTCAGGTATTGTCTCCTCCATTTTTTTCTGATTTGCTGGTTTAACTTGAAATAACTTTGTATAGGCATCTGCTTCCACAGTTGGTGTTTCAGGTGTGCCATTGGCTAATTTTTTACCATCTTGAACACTAAAATTTGAACATTTGTTAAGCTTTGCCTTATTAGGATGAGCATATTCTGGGTATCTACAATAATCGGCATTTTCATTATATCTATTAAATTGGGAAAGAAATATCTCTGCCCTTTTATGCTGTAATGGTGTTTCAAGACCTTTAGCACATATTTTCTCTCTTCCATAAGAGTAAGTATCAATTCCTGATTCTTTCATGATATCAGACAGGCCTGTTTGTGGTGTAAAACAGTTTTTGATAAATGGATATTCTTGGAAAGTTGCCTTAACTGTATCATTTGTCTGAATATTGTAACAATTAGAATGATCACTTCTTGAGAGGTACAACCATTGTTCTTCAAGGTCTAAACCAGTATATCCATGATAAAGTTCATCTATTTTTTGTTGTGGTGTGAGATTATTATTATGCAAGTACTGCTTTTCCACTGCTGAAACAGATTCGCCACTATAAAAAGCTTGCTGGGAGATAGTTGTATCTATTGGCCTTTTGGTTTCTGTTAAGAGGTCATGGTGATCTACAAATCTGCTTGTGTTCATTGGCCAAACTGACTTTAAATTGGAGGAGCAGGTCCTAAAACAAGTAAACACATTTAATTACAATTTAAGTCTTGGAGACTATTTCCTCTGGAAACATTAAAATTCAAAAAACAAACAACAAACAAAATAAACATTTCTCTTACCCAATACTTTACCAAATTTTCTCAGCCCTTACTTATAAACTACTACTGTTTTCAAACAAGTCAATTATATGAAATATGCTATCTGCTGTAAGAGTTGTGTGCCAGGGTTTGGAGAGAAGGCTCAGAGGTTAAAATCACTGGCAGCTCTTCCAGAGGTCCTGAGTTCAATTCCCAGCAACCACATGGTTACTCACCACCATCAATAATGAGATTTGGTGCCCTATTCTAGCATGCAGAAAGAGTTGTGTGCCAAATAAATGTGAGGTAGTAGCAGAACACATAGTGGCATAGCACAAGTCATTACTTATATTTGTGATGCAGGTGTAAACAAGCTTACTGTACTGCCAGTTGTTTAATAGTATAGCACATAGCTATGTGTAATATATGATATTAGATGATGATAATGACTGTTATAGTTTATGCATTTACTGTAGTATACATAAATATTTTCAAATTTTTTATTATTTTTAATTATGTTTATGTGTATGTGTCTGGATGTGGGTATGTCCATGTGTGTTCAGTTTCCTCAGAGGCCAAAGACACTAAATCCCCTAAAGCTGTAGATACAAAAGGTTGTGAACCATCACACTTGGGTGCTGAAAAATGAGCTTGGGTTCTTTGGAAGAACAGCAAATACTCTTAACCAGTGAGTTGCCTGTATATTTAAAAATATATTTTAACTGTAAATTGGTCATTACACTAGCAGCACCTTTGTGTATTCTATGGTTATACTGCCTCTCATTTTGTTTGTAGACAGTGTCTTGTTATACAGTCAAAGTCAACCTCAAATGCTTAAACCCTCTAGGTAGCCCAGGATGGCCTCCTTCTCTGGATTGTGCTCTCTTAGCTCAAATTGAGAATACAAATATGTGCACCCACTCAGAGCACTTCACAATTACTGTGTCTTTTGACTACATCAAGAAGCCACACTGAATGTTTGGCCTGTTATCATTTAGCTTTGGGTAAGGACTGATTCTGTGATAATGAAATACTTTAATGATGGAACCTGTCCCCATCATTAAGAATGCATAACTATATGCATTTTAATTTTAATATCTTCACACTTTTCCAAAAGTCATTAACCAAGGCCTGATGTGGACTCTGGCGTTTTACATGAATTGTTTGTACTAAGCAGATAGTAAATTTTTCCTTTGAATAGGTTATTATTTAATCCAAAAGTGTGTTGACCACAATTTTTAATGAAAAAAGATGTGTTTTGCTTAAGGAATTTTTGAAACTAAAGTATTTTAACTGGTTACATGTGTATGGCATATTTTCTTATTTATTAATAGGGTACTTGGGTAATATGGCTTCCACACCCAAATAAAACAAAACATTTTAAACTTCTACTGCATGAATAAAATCCATATGTATTTCTGCAATGAGTAATGAGTTTTATCCTTCAAGATCTAAGTTTAAAGCTTCTTGGAACTTATGTTCCTTAAACCAAACTTTAGCTCATTAATCCAAGGGAAGTAACTATGAATTATGCAAGAATATGTTTTCAAATCAAAGTTCTTAAGCAAATAAAACCTTAGGCAAAACATTCAATTGTATGGGAAGTACTTCAGTAAAACCAATGCTCCTAGAAATAAATATTTGAAAATACCTACTATCTTATGAGGCACTGTTAAATAAAAATAAATGTTAAACAACAAAGTAACCTAGTACATGTCAATTAAAAGGTCCATTATACACTATAAAGCTTATATACTAACCCTTCAGCAAAATATGGCTGTGACTTATCCTGTTCTTCCAAAATGTTAGACACAAGTCCATATAAGTCTGTTTCACTGCCATAGTCATTTCTTTCGGTCTGAATCCTAAAAATGAATATCATATATAAACTATCTTATTTATTAAAATATATCAATTTCTCCTTCCATACATACTCCATTCTTTTTTATTCATTTCTCCTTCCATACATACTCCATTCTTTTTTATTCATTTTCTTTCATAGTACTCAAGATCAAATCCGGGGCCTCATTCATGCTAGACAAGTATTCTAATCCTGAGCTAAATTCCCATTCCCTCTTATCATCTTTTCTGTAAGATACTTAGATTGATTTTATACATTATTTCAAACAAGGAAATACAAGAACATTTTCTAAGTTTAGTATATTAAATACTACAAATATTTCTCCACTTCAAGTCCTATGTCTAATTTACAGTATGTTCATTTCTCTATAACTTATGCTATTAATTTTAAGTGACCAAGATAGAATGTTAGAGAAATGTTTGGTACCACACATGAAAGCATGTCTAATTCAATTATACATCTTTCTAAATCTGCTCAGGTTTTCATTTGTTATTTAAAAACCAGATGAAGCTGGGCATAGTGGCACACTTCTTCAAAGCCAGCACTCTAGAAGCAGAGGCAGGCAGCCTGGTCTACACAGTGAATTCAAGGACAGCCAGGATTATGTAGAGAGACACTGTCTCAAAAAAAAAAAACAATAAAAACAAAAACTTAGTTGTTTGAGGCCAGCTTAGGTAACCTGCCTGAATATACAAAAGAGATCATTTTTTTTTCTTTCCAACATGTCAGATTGTTGGGACATTTTAGAAATAAAAACATATTTGCCTAACACTAAAATATTTAATTAAGAAGGTAAATATTAGTGGTCATCTAGTTATCTGTTGAATGGATAATCATTTGGAATACTAAAATATTACAAGAGTATGTGACTGGGGCTGGAGAGATGGCTTAGCGGTTAAGAGCACCGTCTGCTCTTCCAGAGGACCAGGGTTCGATTCCCAGCACCCACATGACAGCTAACAACTGTCTGTAGTTTCAGTTACAGGCAAACACCAAGGCAAATAAAGTTTAAAAAACAAAAACAAAAACAAGAGTATGTGACTTTCAAACTATACATTGAACAAACACTGGTCCCAGCCATCAAGCCTAATAACTTTTCCACTACAGTGTCAGCTGATATTCAATATGAAATTTTCTTTATATATAAGATTTTTTAATTTAATATTTGCCGAATCATTAATACTTATTGTGGAAGAAAAAACAGAGTGGTCAAGGTAATGTTTTGCTTTCCTTTAGCATATATTTTTGTAAAGTTTGAATTTTTTCTTTTTCTCTCTTTTTGACATGGACCTCACTATGTAGCTGTGATTGTTCTGAAGCTCACTATGTAGATCAGGTTGGCCTTGAACTCACAGAGATCTGCCTATCTCTGTCTCCTGAGTGCTGGCACTGAAGGAGTGTGGCACTATAACCAGACCTCGAAATTTTCAATGGCATCAATTAACTTCAAGTATTTTTGAAGACTTGTGTATTATTATATTATATATTATATAATATTTTGTTACCCATAATATTAAATTTTCAATGTTTTTAATAAGTAGAATTCAACAAATATCTGCTTCTTTGTTAAACTAAAAATGTATCAAGCCTCCGTTATATTTAATTAAAATAGCTCCCTTATATTTAAGATAAATGTAAAACATCAATCCTAATCTCCTCCTCCTAATAGCTTTCTGTAATGTTATGTGTGTGTGTGTACATTTATTTTTTAGTCTAGCCTTTAATGGCTGAGCCATCTCTCCAGCCCACCCACACACACACACACACACACACACACAAAACAATACTTATATATGATACGTTATGTCTTTCTGTATGCAGTGTATGTACTTTATTATTTATTAATAAAGGAACTGTTTTGGCCTATTGTAAGGCATCTTAGAAGCAGGTTGGAAATCCAAGCATAGATAAAAGGGAAGGAGGGCAGAGTCAGACAGAGATGTGATCCAGCTGCCCAAGGAGCAAGTATAATGGAGTACAGGTAATCCCAATCCATGGGCCATGTGGCAAGACAGATTAATGGAAATGGGTTGAGTTAAGATGCAGGAGCTAGCTAGCAATGAGCCTGAGCCATAGGCTGAACAGTTTGTAAATAATGTAAGCGTCTGTGTGCTTCTGTGGGACTGCAGGTCTGCAGGTCCAAACTTTGGGCTAGGCTAGGCAGCAGGCAGGAGAGATTCATTTGGACTGCAGGGCTAGGCCAGGCCAGAAACCTCTACTACAATATATGTATATACATACATACATATATAACCATATATATGTGTATATATAATATATATATAAATTCCAGGCTGTCCTTGAACCTACAAAGTTCAAGAATTAAGGCAACTACCACCACACTTGGCCCTATTCTCCTTTTTAATCCTCACTTCCAAGCCCTGGTATGTTATTATTGTCATTATTTCATTACTCTAAGATTATAAAGACAAGAATAATTTACTGTACTGGGTCTATTTTCCCCATGAAATGAATATTTGGTATGCAGTAAGCTCTTATTGTTTGCAGGATAGAAAATACCTTAAAATTTTCATATTGCATAAAACCATGTTTGTTGTATAAGTAAAATTAGTAAAATTTTAAAATTTGATAAAAGTAAATCTAAACATTTAAAAAGCTTGTATTTAAATTATGTAGTTAGTTATTATGAGGGTTTTATCTGCATGAATGCCTGCATGCCAGAGGAGAGCATCAGACGCCATTACAGATGGTTGTGAGCCAACATATGATTGCTGGGAATTGAACTCAGAACCTCAGGAAGAGCACCCAGTGCTCTTAACCATTGAGCCATCTATCTCTCCAGTCCCCTAACCCTAAACATTTTTAAGTTTAGTTATGTTTAGGCAAGATGGCTCAATGGGAAAAAGTGCTTACCACCAAGCCTAATAACCTGAGCTCCATCCCTGGGTCCTACATAATAGAAGAGAACCCACTCTCTCAAGATGGCCTCTGACTTTTACCTCTGTGTGTGTATGATCCAGAGTGTGTCTGCATGTGTGCATGCATGCACACATACATGGGTGCACATACACACACTTTTCTTAAATTTTAAAAATATTTTTAGAAAGAAGAACATAAAACCTGCAATTTGGGGGCCTGGTAAGTGTTTCAGTGCTTATAAGCACTTGTTGCTCTTATAAAGGACCCAGGTTCAGTTACCAGCACTCACATAGTGACTTACAATCAACTATAACTCCAGTTTCAGGGGATTCAACACCCCTGGCTGACCTCCATGGGCAACAGGCACGAAAGCAGTACACAGACATACATACAAGCAAAACATCTATACACAGAAAATCTAAAAAAAATTTAAAGAAATGTGAGGCTGTATATTACTGCAATTCCAACACTCAGTACGTAAAAGCAGAAGGGTAAATAAGAAGCTGACCTCTAGCCAGGTGGTGGTGGTGCACGCCTTTTATCCCAGGACTAGGGAGGCAGAGGCAAGTGGACCTCTGAGTTTGAGGCCAGCTTGGTCTACAAAGTGAGTTCCAGGACAGGCTCCAAACTACACAGAGAAACCCTGTCTCAAAAAAAAAAAAAAAAAAAAAAGCCAAGCCATCCTGTCTAAAAACATTAGCTAAAAATTACACACAAATAACCGCCTACTTTAAGCTTTCTTAAAACTTTGAGGAACATAAAATTATAATCTCACAATATTAAAATAGAAGCAGTGAAAATCTAACTCATTTAGCCTGAGAGATGTATTCATTTACCTGTTCTTTACACTGATCTGAGAACTAGAAGGTTGTTTAATATCATCTCCATAAGTAGACCATGGTGCATAGAAGAGTGAGGAGTCCATAGAACTTGCATACTCTGTTGATGAAGAGAGTGGAGTGCAGGTCTGCCTTAGGTCTACATTGTCTTCATTCTGAAATTTTAAAGAAATATTTGTACATCAGAGAGATCAAATTTTCATTTATTAGAGTATATCAAAATAAGAAAATATAATAATACAAGTGTTAGGAGTTGGGATAACAACCTTCAATTCTAGAATATAATTATCTTAGCTATGCCAGAACTGTCAAAGCTGGAATAAGATATAAACATTTGCTGACCATTACATCTGCTGAAATTCCCCAACTGTGTTATATAGCACTGATTGATGCTGAAGCATCTACAGACAGCATATAAACAAATGAACATGTTTATGTTGCAATAAATTTTTATGTACAAAAAGTCATTGATTGGATCTAGAGCTTTTGTTAAACTAAAGACACATCAAGTCTCCATTAATATTAGTAAAAAGGGGATCAGCTAGTGAGATGGTTCAGTGAGTAAAGGTGCTTAGCCTTGAGTCTGTTGACTTGAGTTTGCATCTCCCGGGCCCGTGTGGTGGAAGGAGATAGCCAACTCTTTCAGGTTGTCCTCTGACTTCTACACATGTGCCGTCTCCCACACTTCAAAAAAATGGTAATTGAATCTTTTTTAATTCATAAAAGTAGGAGCAGAGAGGGTAAAGGTGCTTGTCCTTGAAAGCCTGCTGACCTGTGTTCTATACCTGGGACCCACAACAGAAAGAGAGAACTTCAGAAGTTACCCTCTGATCTGTATATGTGTGCTGTGGAATGTATGCACTTATACTCTCAAGTACCCCTCATACACAATATAATTTTAAGTGTTGTTTAAAGTTAAATGATAATAAAAGTAGTCATCATTAAGATTTCTCTTTGCAACAACTTATTGATAGCTATACTTGTTGTAGTTTTACATTTTTAAACAGAAGACTTCATGTGGGTACTAGTGGTATTATTTTAAGTAAATTATACACAAAATTCACTTTTATTTTCCTAGATAGGGTCTCATGTAGTCCAGGCTGGCCTTAAGCTCACCAGGAATGGTCCTAAAATTTTTGATTTTTCTGTTTCTACCTCTCAAGTTCTGGTATTAGGAGTACATCATCCCGTGACCGGCTTTACAGAATTTATTCAATGAAAAAGATAAAACTCTAATTTTCATATAAATTCTTCATACATTATTGTGGCTAGTCAACCTAAAAAACAAATATCTCTCTGTTGTTGTTGCTGCTGACAGGGTTTTATTTTGTAGCTCAGGCTGGCTTGGGACTTACTTTTATAGCTCAAGCTGGCTTGAACTCACAGCAGTGCTCTTGCCTCAGATTCCTGAACACTGAGATTACAGGCAGAGCCCCACCTGGCTTCTCTATTTTAAAAACAAAGAAACTGAGTCTGAGAATAAAACCCAGTGGCAGAATACTAGCCTATCATCACAAGAAACAAGGTAACATTACTCAGCAAATACATGACAAAATTAAGCTAAAATTAAAGATTTTACTCCTGACCAAGGGCCTTTTTTATAACTTTTACATTTTGAACCTACTTTGTATTTCCAAGAGATATTATAAAATTTTAAAAGATAAATATTAACATCTCTTCAGAAAAGTTAACACCACTACTACAATTAGAAGGAAATACAAGACTAGGTGTGATGGCACTTATCTGTAGTCCCAGCACCTGTGAGATGGAGGCAGGAGGATTAGTTCAATATTAGTCTCAGCTATATGAGTTCAAGACCAGCTTGGTCAGGATTGGAATCTGTCTCAAAAACTAAAGATGACCTTGGACATCTGATCATTCTCCTTCCACTTTTCCAGCACTAGGATCATAGGTTTACACCACCACACCCAGTTTATGCAGTGCTCAGAACTCTGTGTATGCTAGGCAAGCACTCTACCAACTAAGCTACATCCCCAGTCCGAGTACATACTTTTTGATAAAACAATCAACTAAAATTATAAGCCAATAAAAAATTTTTCTTAGAGGTCTGGAGAGATGGCTCAGCAGTTAAGAGCACTGGCTGCTCTCCCAGAAGACTTAGGTTCAAGTCCCAGAATCCAAGGCTCACAACTGTGTATAACTTAAGTTCCAGTAGATCCAACAGCTTCTGATAGACATACATGCAGACCAAACACACAAAATAAAAAGTCCTTTGATCTCCACATGTATGCTATGGCATGTTTCTGCCCTCCCCCAAAAAAATTTAATTTAAAAAAATTGGGTTCTATATAGGACAATATAAATATAATTTAAAAATTAAAAGACAAAAACAAAACCACACCATTTTCCCAGCTTTCTGATTCTGATTGTGGAACTTTTTCAACATATACGGAACTGGAGTGGTAGTTCTGACATATACTGCCAGGTACTGGGTTTGAGCTTTTATTTAAAATAAGAAAGAACTGGGTGGTGGTGGCACACACCTTTTATCCTAGCACTCAAGGAAGCAGATCATGCCAGCCTGGTCTACAGAGTGAGTTCCAGAACAGCCAAGGCTGTTTACACAGAGAAACCCTGTCTTGAGAAGCTCCCCCAAAAGGATTTTTTTTTCTTGGTCTGAAAATCTAATTCAGGGGTTAAGAGAACTGGCTGCTCTTCCAAAGGACCCAGGTTTAATGGCGGCTCCCATTTCAGGAGCTCTGACGCCCTCTTCTGGTCTCCTTAGGTGGTGCACAGACATACATGCTGGAAAAACTACTACACATAGAACATTTTTTTTTTTTAATTACAAAAATAAATCCTTTCTTATTTCCAAAGTCTAGCGTGTGTTATGCAAACTCTATTTGAAATGTTTTCCTCTGGACCAGTAAGCTGGATGACTGGGTGAGGTGGTGCTTGCCGCTAATCCTGAGAACCTGAGTTCTAAACCCAAGACCCACAAGACAGAAGGTGAGAACTGACTCTGTGAAGTCATGGCATATTTCCATCTCCCTTCCACCAAAAGCCCTTAATTTTAAAAATTTGGCTTCTGGGCTGGAGAGATGGCTCAGAGGTTAAGAGCACTGACTGTTCTTCCAGAGGACCTGAGTTCAATTCCCAGCAACCACATGGTGGCTCACAGCCATCTATGATGACATATGTTACCTTCTTCTGTATACTGTATACATAATAAATAAAATAAAATTAAAAAATTTGGCTTCTGTATCGGGTAATATAAATACAATCTTAAAAATTTAAATTAATAATAAAAATAAAAACCCAAACACCAGTTTCCCCCAGCTTTCTGATATAAATGGCAGTTGTGGCTCCGCTGGCAAGCGCCCGTTGCTGAGTCTGAGGCGGAGCATCCCAGGGACGGTCCGGGGACCCGGGGGTGGGGTGGGGCTGGGCTGATTGAAGGACCTGAGATTTGTAGCAATCATAGAAGGACGCGGAGCCGCTCAGCATCATGCTGTTGAAGACATCCGATAATCTGCTGCTGGTGTCCACGCTGAGGTTCCAGCAACGATTCGCGCTTCCCCGGAACGCCACCTTGGGCTGCTCGGGAGCAAGGAGACGCGAGGTCACCGTCGGGGGCAGCCCTCGGGGGGGACACTCCCCCGGGGTCCCTCCTGCCCGCCGCCGTGCAGCGCCGCCCTGACAGACTGCAGGCCTCCGCCCCCGCGCCATTCACCTCGACAGACAGACTGTCGTCGGACATGGTGTCGCCGCCACCCAGGCCTCCGTCACGCCCGACCGTCCCGTCGGGGCTCCCCACCCGCACACCAGCCATCCCCGGCCGCCTTCCAGAAGCGCACAGACGGCTGCGCCCACTCCTCAGCGTCCTCGAAGCCCCCACCCCCGCCGGTTACCTCAGGTCCCTCCCTCAGGCCTTGGGGGTGACGGGCCCGGCAGGTGTCTCCGCCGCTCACCTCCATGAGGGCCCCCCAGCTCCTCCTGGATGAGCTACAGCTCCTGGGGGTGTGGGGATGAGGGGGGACGTCGAGGCCCAGCTCCCTCAGCCCGCACCCCGGCGCTGCCGCAGCCGCTCTGGGGGTGAGCGGGGGCCGAGCCTCTCGAGAGGGTGCGGCGGGGAAGAAGCCGTTACATTGCTCCCCGCGCCTCCTCGCGACTAGGCACCGGCCGCCGGCGCCCCGCCCCGCCCAGGACGCCCGGCACCCCTCATTGGCCCGCCGTCCAGCCAATGGGCAGCCGCCTCCAGGGGCTGTTACCCCCCCCCCCCCAGGCCCAGGACCAAGAAGGAGCAGTTAGCCGACTTCGCTCAAGGCGTGCTCAGGCCACGGCTGAGATTTTCCCGCCCAAAGTCAGCTTGTTCGTGATTGGCCACAATGGACGAGCACCGGCCCGCTGATTGGCCGACGGGAGGCGCGAGCCTACTGGCTTGCTTGGTAGCGATGCTCGGAAGATTAGGGAAATTGCACAGCAACTGGACGACGACCGACCCGAACGCCTCTGTCCTGCACCCTGGGCCAGCATCTTTATTTTGTGTCTCGGTCCCCTCCTCTGGTTCCCAGGATTCCGCGGACCTGCCAGCCCAATACGCCAGCCCAAGGGCAAAGAAAGGAAATCTTTTGACTTGGTGGTTGGAAGAAAGCTGCCCGCTGTCCTAGGCTCAGGTTTCCTTTCGGGCGGAGCAACTTTGAGTTTTAAATATGAATGTGACTTTTTTTAAAACGAGCTTCCTGAATTTGGTTTTTTATCGTTTATATATTTGTTTTGCTGTTGTTTTAAAGCTATCCCGGGGTCCTTATGAGCAGTTGACATGGGCAGTCTGATTACGGGTATGATGGTCCCAGAAAATGCAAGATCTGTCCCAAGACAAGCCTCAAAATGTGTGTGTGCGCGTGCGAGCAGGGGTGCTCACCGAAAGACTAAAGAAGTAAACACAGGCGTTTTTGGGTGTCTGCACTTAAAATTTGAGAAGTTCCCAGTTACACAGATACCGATTTAGCGCAGGCGTTAATGGAAGTAGGCTGGAGGAACAAGTTTAATGGCCCAAGTAGGCCTGACAGTTATTTCACATTCACAACCATCTGTATGTAACTCAAGGTGGAGAGTGATAGAGGATATACCAAACATCAAACTCTGGCTTCCGCACAGACGCAAATCGCGCGCACACACACACACACACACACACACACACACACACACACACACACACTGCACATAGCACACAAATAAAATTAAAAAAAAAAAAGAGAGAGATTTGGAGCCAGGTAGTGGTGGCTCACACCTTTAGTCCCAGCACTTGGGAGGCAGAAGCTAGAGGATCTCTGTGAGTTCAAGGCCAGCCTGGTCTACAGAAAGTTCCAGGACAGCTGGGACTACACAGAAAAACCCAGTCAAAAAAATAAAATAAAATAAAATAAAAAATAAAGAATAAGTTGGGATTGGGGTGATAGCTCAGTCGCTCAGTTGGTACTTGTCTAAGTATGAGAACCTCAGTTTCATCCTCAGAGCCCATGTCATAAAACCAAGCATGATAACTCAAATTTGTAATCCCAGCACTGAGGAGATACATACATAGGTGTTCCCTGGGTCTATCCAGCCAGCCAGCCTACCTACCTGGTGAATTCCAGTAAAATAAGACCCTATCTCAAAAGACAAGATGGGGCCTGTGTGATCGATCTATAGCTAAAAGCACTTGTTACCAGGACTGGTGGTCTGAGTTTGATCCATTGTGACAGAAAAGCATCAGCTCTGCCAAGTTGTCCTCTGGCCTTCACATGTATTCTGTCATACATTACATGTTCATACACATGCATGTGCACACATAACAATAAATAAATCAATAAATTAATAATGTGATTTTTTTGAGATTGAGTCATTCTGCATAGTCCTTGCTGTCCTGGAACTCACTGTATGGACCAGGTTGGCCTTGAACTCACAAAGATCTGCCTGCCTCTGCCCCCTGCCCAGTGCTAGGATTTTAGACTTGTACCATCATGCCTGTCTCTGAATTAATTTTAATTACTTAATTTATTTTTATTTTATGTGAGTTAGTGTTTTGCCTGCATGTTTGTCTGTGTGGTGGGTTCTGAATTTGTAGACAGTTGTGAGCTGGCCTGTGGGTGCTGGATATTGAACCCCCTGGTTCTCTGAAAGAACAGTCATTACTCTTAACTCTGAGCCATCTTTCCAGTCCCCTGATTTAATTTTTTAATTAAAAAATGGTGGATAGGCCAGAACAATTCTCTGAGTTTGAGGCCAGACTGGACTATAAAGTGAGTTCCAGGTTAGCCAGGGCTACACAGAGAAACCCTGTCTCCAAAAAACAAAACAAAACAAAAAATCTTTTAAAAAGGTGGATGGCACCTGAGTTTTTGATAACTTAAATAGATGTCTGGCCTCTGTATATGTACTGTTATGTAACAGTTTCCTCAGATATCAAAACATTCTCTTCAGGGAAGCTTCTTAAGCAGTAAGGCCAACAATACAACAGAGTTTAAGGAAGTCCCTTTACCAGATCATTAGGCCACTCCCTGCTAGATTAAGCAATAAAATCTGAGAGTCCTCTCAAAAGAGTAGTCAAAGCTGTCAAACAAAACAAAAATCCTCTCATATTAGACTGGCTGCCTGGAAATAATAGAAACCAGACAAGATGGTTGGTAGACATTTAGACCAACTGAGGCACATGGAAAGGACACTCTCCAACCTGTTGAGCTGCCTGCAGGCTGTGTAGTGTGCCTCAGGGTCCCGGCTTTGTGAGCTGTCACTGTGCTGGGGTGGGTTGTGTCATTGCTACATACATACTAAATGCAAATGCCATTAAGGCATGTCTGCTCCTGTGTGAACCCCTCACCCATATTCCTGTAAGCAACCCCAATAAAGCTCATAAGCTCACCAAGTTGGACTTTGTCATGAGTTTCCTATCTGGGGTGAGTAGATGTGTATTGTGTCTCCCAGGGAAAATTTTTGTCACACAACAATATGCATACACACAATGTATGCCTATCTACACACAAATGTTCACACACATTCTATTTAGTGTTGTCAGATACCAGCAAAGTGTGACACCTTTGTACTTTTTTGCCAACAATGAACAGGAATGGCAGCTATTCTGAGTCCTCACCAAGATCTGGTATTGTTGGTGCTTTGGATTTTAGCTAATCAATTAAACTTATAGTAGCATCTCACAATTGTTCAAGGTTCTTTTGCAGTGTTGGGACTCAGAACATGCTGAGCAATTACAAAACAACATTGACCCTTGACACTAAACCCAGGGACCTTAGTTTGGTCCCTGAGACCCACATGGTGTAAAGGGAGAACAACCTCTCACTAGCTGTCCTCTGATATTCATCCATGGCACACATCTCACCGGCCCCAACAGGCTCAATAAGTATTTTTTAAAGCTCGTGCTCTACCACTGAGCTCCACATGCAGTCCTCATGCTCTTTGCTTAAATATCTCTGGCTTCTGATTGCATCTGTACATTTTCTCTGTGCTTTAGGGCTCCAGTTTCTAGACGAGTGATTAACATGTGTCTTCAGACCAGCAGCATCAGCATGACATGAAAAACTGGTTAGAATCTCATGCATGTGAGCCCCACCAAGACTTATTGAATGAGAAACTGTGGAGATGAGGCCCATCGGTGTGTGTGTGTGTGTGTGTGTGTGTGTGTGTGTGTGTGTGTGGCAGTTCACAATTGTCTATAACTCCAGTTCCAAGGGACCTGCCACCCATGGCAAATAAAACACCAATGCACATAAAACAAAAATAAATAAAATTTTAAAAAGAGAAGATATTGACTATCCCCTCACACAGGCACAGGGGACATGCATACATGAATCTTGAACTAGGTACTGACCCACTACGTAGCCCAGGATGGCCTGAAGCACCCTGCCTCTGCCTCTCAAATGCTAGAATTAAAGGTACCATATTCAGCTTTCTGTGTTTCTAAATTCAGTAGGAGGAGGAGGAGGGGAGAGAGAGAGAGAGAGAGAGAAAGAGAGAGAGAGAGAGAGAGAGAGAGAGAGAGAGAGAGAGAGAGATACCTGAACACACACAGGCACATGTGTGAAGGTCACAGGACAATTTTCATAGTCAAATCTCATCTAACATTTATTTCTATATAAGCCATGAGATAAGAATGGTTTTAACTTGTAATAGTTAAAAATGAAAAGTTTTAAATATAATAAAGTGGGTATCTGGACATGGTGGTGTAGGCCTTTAATCCCAGTATGCAAAGGTAGACAGACCTCTATGAGGCCAGCCTAGTCTGAACAGTGAGTTCCAGGATATCCAGGGCTACACAGTAGTGAGACATCTGTCTCAAAAAGGCTCAGAGGAGATTAAGAGGAGGAGGAGAAGGAGAAGAGAAATAGCCTTTGGTCCTTTTCATATGTATTTTTATAAGTACTATACACACATAGACACACACAACACAAATGCAATGAAAAGCACATCTCAACCCAGTCTGCCTCAGCAATAACAAATAGAATCATTTAATTTGGTAATAGCCATATTTTAATATGCCATAATTTAATATGGTAATAGTCAGCATCTCCATAAGATGGTGCTCAAAGATTAACTTTAATATGTTTTATTACACTGTATTTGTTTGGAGACACATGGACATGCACATGAAGAAATCAGAAGAATTAATTCTCTCCATCCACTCTTGGGTTTCCTTATCTAAACTAAGTCATCAGGATGGAGGCAAGTGCTCTTACCTGATGAGCTATATCTGACAAGCTGTAAAACTTTTTTCTTTTTTTGTTTTTGGAGACAGAGTTTCCTGTGTATCACTGGCTGTCTGGGACTCACTCTGTAGACCAGGCTGTCCTTGAAATCAGTGATCTGCCTGCATATTTCTCCAAAGTGCTGGGATTAAAGACATGCACCATCATTGCTCAGCAGAGAAATATTGTTTTCATAATAATATTTTTAGATTTATTTTTATTTTATGAGTATGGACGTTTTGCCTGCATTTATGCCTCTGTGCATCATGTGCATGCAGTGCCTGTAGAGGCCAGAAGAGGGCATCAGGTCTCCTTGGAGCTGGATACACATGTTGGTTTCTGGGAATTGAACCTATGTCCTTTGGAAGAATAGTAAGTACTCTTAACCACTAACCCATCTCTCTAGCCCTTCATGGCAAACTTATAAAAATATCTTTTATAACTCAAGATTATACACAGTGCTCCTATGGTTCCTTCTAGAATTCTTGTGGTTCCATCTTTTTTACATTTAATATAACATACATATAAACTTTTCAAAAGTGTTTGATTATTTTATGTGTATGTGTGTGTGTGTGCCTGTGTATGTATGCTGTCACGTGTGTCCTAGTGCCCTCAGAGTCCAGAAGAGGCCATCAGATCCCTTGGATCTGGAGTTACGGGTGGTTATGAGGCACCTGACATGGGTGCTGGGAACTGAATGCAGGTCCTCTGGAAGAGCAGTATGTGTAACTACTGAACTATAACTACAGCTCTCTAAAATATGCCTTTATTGTAATGGAATGTTCTCTGTACACTGTAAATAAAGGAACTGTTTTGGCCTATGTAGAGCACCATAGAACTGGGTGGAGTATCAGAGGAAGAGACAAGCAGAAGGAGGGTGGAGTTAGTCAGTGTCCATCCGACCCTGGAGAAGAACAAACATGTAAGAAATACAGGTGAGCAACGGGTTGGGCCACGTGGTGGGTAGATTAGTAGATTACAAGAAATGGGTTGAATTAAGATGAAAGAGCTAACTAGTAATGTGCTTGAGACATAGGCCAAACAGTATGAAATTAATTTAAGTGTCTGATTCATTTCTTTGGGGGACAAAAGCTGCCACGGGCCAGGTCCGAACCTCCAGGCCCAAAAGGGGCTGGGAAACCTTCTACAACACTTTATTTTACAGTGATATAGAAGTCTCACTGTCTATGTGCATGTGTGTGTGGTACCAGGACCTCTAGCACGACAGGCAAATATTCTGCTATTGAACTAGACCTCCAGCCTGAACTTTACATTTCCAAGAGCTATCCATGTATTTCAATGTCACTTATTGAGCATTAACCTTAACTCCCATTGGTTTTTTTTAAAAATATTTATTATGTATACAATGTACAGAAGAGGGCACCAGATCTCATTAATAGATGGTTGTGAGCCACCATGTGGTTGCTGGAAATTGAACTCAGGACCTCTGGAAGAACAGCCAGTGCTCTTAACCTCTGAGCCATCTCTCCAGCCCCCAACTCCCATTGGTTTTAACTGTTTTATTTAGCACATACTAAATTCTTGAAAATTCTTGAATCTACTTCTGACCTCCATTCTGTCCCCTTGGTCAATTTTCTATGTCTTTATCAATAACACATTGCATAATCTATGCAGACTAAAAATATTTATTTCTTGTACAGAGATGGTGGGAGATGGGGTGAGTATAGATGCCTTTGGGGGTCAAAAGTATTGGATCCACCCAAGAGATGGAGTTATAGGTACTTGTGTGAGCTGCCTCAAGCAAGTGCTAGAACCAAACGCAAATCTTCTCCAAGAACAGTACATGCTCTTAAACAACTGAGCCATTTCCATACCCCTTAAAATATTCTCAATATCTAGTAGGACTACTCCTTTAAAATGCTTTATACTTCTACAAGTTTACTAATTGATGTGAAGTTGATATAGTATAAATTTATTCACTCAGAGTCATTCAGTATGTTCACTGTGTCACAACCTGCATTTGGTTCCAAAGCACCCTCCACAAGAGACCTCATATCCACTAAGTAGTTTTCTATTTCACCTTCTCCATGTTTCTTAATTTAAGGTTTTGTTATTGTAAGTGTGTGCATCTCTGCATGCCCATGTGTATGTGGGTGTCCACAGAAGCCAGAAGTGGGCATGCCTTGAAGCTGGAGTTTCAGGCCAATGTGAAAATCACACTTGGGTCCTTTGATGTAGGGAGCTGCATACAGCCACACCTTAAGATGGCATTGGCCTTGAGTGCTCTCCCTGGTAAACAACTCCATATTTGGCTAAGGCCAAGGATCTGGCTTGCTTCTGTGTATCTGAGCCTATCAGTGATGCCCATGTGGCTATCTTGGATTGGAAGCCCTGAGGGTATTTCACTAAGAGCAGGCTCCCCCCGGCCCCCGGTCGTTCGTGAGAGAATGGTTGTTCGTCTGGAGAGAATGGTTGTTCGTCTGAGTGAATGAGTGAGAGAATGAGCTAGTGAGTGAAAGATAAGATATCTGAAAGGCCCGAATAAAGTGCAGAGAGAAGGATCCGGTGTTGCGTGTTCCTTGCTGGCTGAGGTGGCGCACGACACTTTGAAAGAGCAACAATTACTGAGCCATCTTTCCAACAACATCTAAGATTAGAGTTCCAGAGAATCTGACACCATCCTCAGACTTGAAGGGCACCAGGTACACATATATATGGACATTGGTGGTGTGCAGCTTTAATCCCAGCACTTGGGAGCTAGAGGCAGATAGATATCTGAATTCCATGACATCCAGGGCCACACAGAGAACTATGTCTCAAAACAAAAACAAGTGGCATTACCTGTGTTTCATTACTTCTTGCTCTTTTTTTAAATATATTTATTTTTATTTTATGTGAATTGGTGTTTTGCCTGCATGTATAACTGTGTAAGGGTGTCAGATCTTGGAATTACAGACAGTTGTTAGCTGTCATGTGGATGCTGGGAATTGAACTCAGATCCTCCGGAAGAGCAGTCAGTGCTCTTAACCGCTGAGCCATCTCTCTAGCCCTCCTTCTTGCTCTCTTGAATAGCAATCCAAGCATCTCCCTTGACTTCGCCCTCCTTTATCTATGATTGGTTTTCTCAGCTTTCACTAAGCGGCTTTGCCATAGGCAAAAATAGTTCCTTTATTATTCAATGGTAATTCACAGCATACAGAAAGACATCCCACATTACCTTGCTCTGAAAACGAATAAACTTTAAGAAAGATTTTATTTATTTATCATGTATACAATATGCTACCTGCAAGCTAGAAGAGGGTACCAGATGTCATTACAAATGGTTGTGAGCCACCATGTGATTGCTGGGAATTGAACTCAGGACCTCTGGAAGAACAGCCAGTATTCTTAACTGCTCAGCAATCTCTCCAGCACCTGAAAATTTGTAAACTTTTAAAAAATTAACATACATATTTGTACTAGTACAAATATAGATTATGCATTGTAAATCAGTCAGCCAAAGATATTTTTTGTTGTTTTATGTTTGAGCAGGTAAAATATATGTCATGTGTCTTGTAGTTCTTTTACGTTTATTTCTTTATGTTTGTAGCCAGATTTTTCAGAGGGTCTTCCCCAATAAAATCTGATTTTCCTTAACTTGGAATGAATCCATAGCCTCCCATTTCCTTTGGAAATAAAAGCATAACCTCCTGCACAAAGTAATGTACTTTTTTTTTTTTACTTAAAATTTTAGTAATTCAGGCTGGAGAGATGGCTCAGAGGTTAAGAGCACTGGTTATTCTTCTGGAGGATCTGAGTTCAATTCCCAGCATCCACATGGAAGCTAACAACTGTCTGTAATTCCAAGATCTGATATCCTTACACAGTTATACATGCAGGTAAAACACCAATTCACATAAAATAAAAATAAATTTTAAAACATTTAGTAATTTACTTAACTTTATTTTATGTGCATGAAGGCATCAGAGTCCCTGGAACTGGAGTTAAGACAGCTGTGAGCTGTTATGTGGGTGGTGGGAACTGAACATGTGTCCTCTGCCTCTGGGAGAATAGTCACTATTCTTAAATGCTAAGTCGTCTTTCCAATCCCTTGACTTAAATTTTGAAGTCAAGTTTTTTTAAAAAAAAAATATAAGTTGGCTTAATCCATCAGTTTTTATAATCCAGTGTCTCTTAGCAGCCAAAAAAAAAAAAAAAATCAAAGAAAACACAATTACATACAGGATCCAGACTCTGAGTATTTCCTATCTTTATTAGAACTTTTTCTTATTTTTTTATTTTTTTTAAACTTTATTTATTTATTTATTTGCCTTGGTGTTTGGCTGGAACTGGAACTACAGACAGTTGTTAGCTGCCATGTGGGTGCTGGGAATCGAACCCGGGTCCTCTGGAAGAGCAACTGGGGCGCTCTTAACCGCTGAGCCATCTCTCCAGCCCCACTTTACTCCTTTTTAAAAACTTTATTATATTACTTTATTTTCACATACACCATGACCCTTTTAGAGGCTCTTTTCGCCTGAATCTGTCCGTAGTTTGTATCGGTAACCTTTTCTGTTAGCACAAGCAAAAACAAAAAACTAACAAAGAAAAACAAACCTACTGTGTAACTTTGATCATGGTGCATTGGTGAGGGGCTCCTTCCCATAAGAGGCTAGTCCTACAGTGGAGGCACAATTACCACCAGCTCTGTGAGCCATATTTACTGCTCCACTCTGTTAAGTTTCTGGGTTTACATTTCCCCCAAATAGCATGCCCCTACTGCTCATAAACACTATATAAGTGTTTGGTAGTAGGACCTCTTCAAAGAGCCACCAGTGTTTTATTGTTAGAGAGCCAGGAAGCCATCTCTTAAAGGAGCCACACTTCTGCTCACCACCAGAAAACAGAGCCCACCCCAGAAAATGTGGCTACCAAGAAGCCATGCTTAATTTTGTTTTCTGTGTGTCTAGAATCCTTTTTTTAAGCTTTGTCAGGTTTTATGTGGAAATTTCAGCCCCATGTTGGAATACCATATGAACAACTAATCTAATTAATCTTTATTAAGAAAAAATATCAGGGTAAGAACCTGAACAATTAGAGAAGCAGGGAGCAGCTGCCAGCTGCTTCCAACCCTCTACTGTTCTTACCTCCAAAACAGCTGAGATCTCAGCCCCACCTTACCACTTCCTGTCTCCCCTTTGTCTGCAGTTCTTCCAATCTCTGTGGTTAATTTTGGTCAACTAGTGTCTAGTTCCACACTCTGACTCCAAGCAAGCTTTATTTGTCAGGACACAATCAAAATAGCACACAACAAAACGAACCTGGGCTTCGGGCTCTCCATACATTAAGGACTCTCATAATTCAAGTTTGACTTCAGAGTCCTACTGATATTTTTCCTGATCGAGGACAACCTCCACTATGGTGTCTGCATTCCTGGGGCCAAAGGCTCAATGCTGGGTCTGCTTGACCCCATGCTAAATTGTGTGGTGATTTTTCTCAAGCATCTCTAACCGGTGTCATGCATCTTCAACAGCCTTGAAACCCTGCAACAACAATTTTTTTGTTATTTTGTTTTGTTCATTTTTAAACTATTTCAGGAAGGGGCTGTGCCACTGTATGTGAGCAGAAATCAGAAGGCGATGTGTGGGAATTGCTTCTCTTCCACCTTTATGTGAATCATGGGATTTGACC
The DNA here is from genome assembly GCA_004025045.1 of Sigmodon hispidus. Taxonomy (NCBI): domain Eukaryota; kingdom Metazoa; phylum Chordata; class Mammalia; order Rodentia; family Cricetidae; genus Sigmodon; species Sigmodon hispidus. The sequence goes on from PVIH01005613.1 coordinate 23,246, forward strand.
TCAGGTCATCAGACTTGGCAACAAGAGCCTTTACCCACTGAAGCATCTTGTCAGTCCCTACCGTAGTTTCTCCGTTTTCTCCAGTTCAGTCCTAACAACATCTGCTGATGGCTTTAGACTATTACATTCTCATTTAGTTATTGTTGATTATTGACCTCAAGGAGTGTCAGAAAACTGCTTAGGTCACAGTTTGAATGATAATGAAAAGAGAATTCAACATCTAGAGTTTTATTTTCAGATAATGTGATACTACTGGCTGTTATTTATTAACTGTTTATCAATTACCACATCACACATATTGTCTTATTTAATTGCTTGTTTTTGTTTTATTTTTCAAAACAGGGTTTCTTTATGTAGTCCTGGCTATCCTGGAACTAACTTTGTAGATCAGGCTTGCCTTGAATTCACAGAGATCCTCCTGCTTCTGCCTCCAAAGTACTGGAACTAAAGGAGCATGCTACCACTGACTAGCTTAATTTTATAGAACCTCTTAAGACTGATTAGATGCAGTTAACAGCTGCTGTCTTAGATTATACCAGCATTTATAATGGAGAAATTGGCTGAGAGAAGAGGCTAAGGCCACTGAACAACAAGGGAAAATGGGAGGCTTAAACATTTCCCAGGACCATATTCTTGGTGAAGGTCAATTTACTGATGTAAATGTTCAGTCTACTTTTGATGAACAGACATTATTGCTGCCATACTGCCACTTTAAATGCTTGGGAAAAGACTCTAGAGCCAGGACAGATAACTGAGCCATATCCTAAAGTCAGGCAAGGCTTAAAAGAACTTCATACCGACTTTCTACAAAGATTAAGCAAGGCAGTGCACAGAGTAGTACCAGATTCAGAGGTAAGAAAACAACTAATTCTCTATTTGGCCTTTGATCATGCTAATTTAGAATGTAAAAAGATGCTTATGTCTGTAAAGATCAGATCAGCATCTCTAGAGAAATGGATTTAATATACAATTAATTCTGAGTCTCTAAATTATAACAAGCCATTTCTAATGTCATCTAATGTCGAGAAAAGAAATCAAGGTATCACATGTTTTAATTGTGGTAAACTAGGTCATATAAGAAGGCTAGAGAGATGACTCAGAGGTTAAGGGCACTGACTGTTCTTCTGGAGGTCCTGAGTTCAATTCCCAGCAACCACATGGTGGCTCACAATCATCTGTAATGACATCTGGTACCCTCTTCTATATACTGTGTACATAATAAATAAATCTTAATTTAAAAAAAGAAGGAGATGATCACAGCAGTAAGCAACACAGCCAACCAAGATTAAGGCTCATGACCTACATGGCAACAAGAAGGAGGAGCTGCTGAAACAACTGGATGATCTGAAGTTGGAGCTATCTCAGCTTTGTGTCACCAAGGTGACAGGCAGTGCCATGTCCAAGCTCTCTAAGATACGAGTTGTCTACAAATCCATCGCACATGTACTCACTGTTATTAACCAGACCCAAAAAGAAAATCTCAGGAAATTCTACAAGGGCAAGAAGTACAAGCCTCTGGACCTGTGAAGATTAGAGCTATGAGCCTCCAACTCACCAAGCATGAAGAGAAGTTGAAGACCAAGAAGCAGCAGCAAAAGGAGAGGCTGTACCCACTGTGCAAGTATGCAGTCAAGGCCTGATGGAGAGGCAATAAAGTGCAATACTGGAAGAAAAAAAAAAAGAAAGAAAGAAGGAATTGTATACAGAGTACTCCTAGAATTAAAGTCTCTTCTAGGAATGACCCAAACACAAGGCCCCTACTCTGTGGATTATGCAGAAAATGTAACAAAGGCCAACATTAGACCAATGAATGTAGATCTACGAGGTATTAATTTTGCCCATGAAAGCAAATATACACTATCAAGGCCACACTCGAGAGTTTATTTAAAAGAGAATTCCCAGGTGGGTGTAGAAGCAGAGGAGCAGAACAGAAGTCAGGGGACAAAGAGAGAGCCAAACATGTGCTCGGTCTCTTTTAAGGGAAGGCACATGTATGGATATGCGTCATGGGTCCAGGGATGTGCTTCTGTATGCAATGCTGCAGGGTTTATGCAGCCATGCCCAGGGGCATGCCTCTGTACAAGGTGCATCCCACCTGAGCCAAATTGGCTCAGCTACATGGAATGCCAGGAATCCTTACACAAGGGACAAGCAAGGCAATTTTTTTATCATTGAGAAACACCTCTTGGGGCCTCTCATGAGAGGCCTCCAAATCACAAGTCTTAAAATCAAACATGGTCCACTTGTTCCAGAGGGAAGTTCTCCCTAGGACAAATAGAAAACCTAGTGCCTAACATAAAAAAAAAAACCATGATGAACTGGAGAATAAAACTTTAAAAGAGAAATCAAATTTTCCAAGAAGAACCACAGAACAAATATTCTCACAGACTTCCATAAATAAACAAAGGCCAAAATTAAAAATACAAATATATACCTTTTTATTCAAGGCTTGGTAGACACTGGGGCTGATGTATCAATCATAACCCCACAATCATAGCATCTGTAATGGCCTCTAAAGGAGGTAAATGTTTAATTTCTAGGGATTAGAACCATATCTCAGGTAAAACAGAGTGTGAGATGGCTTGAATGCATATGGACAGAAAGACAGCAAGGAAGACTCAGGCCATATATGACTAATATAGCAGTGAATCTATGGGGTCATGATCTTCTACAACAAGAAAATACCCAGATTTTAATTTCCTCCAAGCTCATACATGAACCATAGACCCATTTATGTTTCTGAGACTGATATTATAAGGTATTATAAAAACATTCACCAACTGTTCAGATTGTACAAAAGCAGGGCACAACAGCTGTCAAGTTCTTAGAAATACCAACAGCCCTACCCTTAAAATGGCTAACTGACAAGCCAGTATGGGTTGAACAATGACCTATGACTAAAGAGAAACTAGATGCTTTAGAAAAGTTGGTTCAGGAGCAGTTAAATGTTCAACATATTGAAGAATCTACCAGCCGTTGGAATTCTCCTGTATCTGTTATTTAAAAGAAATCTGTAAAATAGAGAATGCTGACAGATCTAAGAGCCATAAATAAATTCAGCTAATGGGCTTTATACAGCCTGGAATGCTCCCTACTCTCTCTGTTACCTTGAGAATGGCCTATCATAGATATTGACTTATAAGACTGTTTCTTTACTATACCTCTGCAAGAACAAGACAGGGAAAATTTGCCTTAACAATACCCATTTATAATAATTCTCAACCAGTTAATAAATCTCAATGGAAAGTTCTCCCACAAGGAATGTTAAATAGCCCTGTCCTGTGCCAATATTTTGTGCAAAAACTATTAGAAATAGTGAAAATTTTTCAAAATCTATAATTTATCACTATATGTATGACATCCTTTAGATACTTTAGAAAACATGTCCCTAGAAGTACAGAGAGTTTCATCTCTCTGGGGATAACAAATTGCCCCAGAGAAGATACAAAGATGGAGATTCTAGGCCATAGCAGGTACAACTCAGGGGAGATTGATTGTGGACTCTTAAAGACTTTTAGAAATTGCTAGTAGCTTCACTAATTTACTGTCCATTATTGAGGTTAAAAAAAGGATAAATTATTACATTTGGTTAATATCCTAAAAGGGGACAAGGACTTAAATAGTCCTAGGGAATTATCATCTGAGGCTGAGGAAGAAGTGGTTTATGTGGAAAAGAAATTATAAGGGGCATATAAGGATCTTGTGAATCCAGAGCTTAACTGCATTCTGATTATATTACCCTCAGATTATCTCCAACTGGTCTCTTGATGCAGTGGGAAAATATTACATTAGAATGGATATTTTTGCCACATAGGCTGAGTAAAAAATTAAAAATATATGTGGAAAAGATTTCTGACTTGAATTTGAAAGGAAAATTAAGGCTTCATCAATTTATAGGAGTGGACCTAGCAGAAATTGTAGTACCTTTGACTAATAAGAAAATTTCTTATCTATGGAAGGATAATGAATATTGGCAAAATGGAGTGATATGTTACATATTTAATGAAATATGGAATATCAAGAGATCGATTCACAGTCAGACTAGGCAGAGATAGCTCCAGGAGTTCCAGGGATAACAGAGCAGAAGTTCTGGATCTCTGAGTACAAGGCCAAACATCTGGACTTCAATGGCACACACCTTTAATCCCAGCACAGAGAAAGCCTGGAAGTGGTGACCTATGCCCTTAATCCTGTAACTCCAGAAACAGAACTTTGTGTTTCTGTGAGTTCAAGGCTGACTACTACCAAATAGAGTAGTTCCTGCCTTTAATCTTAACCTGGATGGGATACAGCTGGGTGAGAACGATATTTAAGGCAGGCTTGGGAAAACAGTAAAAATTAGAAGTGACCAGCAGCAAGGCTAAGGAAGCTGGAAGACAGCTGGGTGAGATTTGACTGTGGTGTTTCCTCTCTCTGATATTTCAGCCTTTCCCCAATATCTGGCTAAGTTTCTTTCAATACAACCAGAATTTGTGCAACAGCAAAGAGCTTGCAGTGATTTTTGGGGAGAGATTAACTACCATTATCCCCAAAGCAATTGAATAAAATTCCTAAAAAGAACAAGTTGGATCATTCATAACATTATACAACAAAAATCAATTTCTGGAGTCCCTACATTCTATACTGATACAAATAAATCAGGAAAGGCAGGATATAAATCAGGAGACTTAAGTGAAGTGGTTCAAAGTCCTGACAATTCTGTACAAAATTCAGAATTGTATGCCATTCTTTTGGTACTAATGAATTTTACAGGACCCCTCAATATGAAGAAAGAATTGTTTTACATATTGAAACTGCTGATTTCATTCCTGATAAAACAGAATTGACTTCATTATTTATATAATTACAGGAAATTATTAGAAATAGAGATCAACCCATATATATATATAACACACATCAGATCTCACATGGGTCTGCCAGGTTATCTAGCATGAGGTAATGAAGAGATTGATTGGTTATTAACAGGATATGTGCTGGAAACCTTAGAATTTCAAAAGAAACACCATGTTAATAGCAAAGGATTAAAAAGAGGACATTTCCATCACTTGGCACTAAGCCAAGGAAATTATAAAGAAATGTCCTACTTGCTCCTTCTATAACCAAACACTATTACCTGAAGGAAGCAATCCTAAAAGTATGCATAGAAATGAGATTTGCCAGATGGATGTGTTTCATTTTGCAGGATTTGGAAACTTGAAATATATACACTATACCTTTGATACTTATTCAAGGTTTTAATGAGTAATCGCTCTAAGCTCTGAGAGGACTGATTCTGTAATTACACAAATTTTGGAAGTCTTGGCCATTATGGGTATACCTGTACAACTTAAGACTAACAATGTTCCAACATGTTTCCCAAAAGATAAAACAGGTTTTTTTAATATTATAATAGAAAGCGTATCACAGATACACCACACAATCCTATAGGACAAGCAGTCATGAAAAGATCTGATTGCACCTTGAAAGAGATGCTTCATAGACAGAAAGAAGGAACAAAGACACCCAGAGATAGATTGCATGTTGCCTTACTAACCTTGAACTTTCTTAATGCTGGTGAGAAAGGAACAACTGCTGTAGAGAGACATTGGTTAGCAGAAAAACTTCTGAGCCAAGCCAACCTGTTTACTTCAAAGATGTGCTGACCTCAGAATGAAAGCCAGGATATGTTCTTTGTGGGAGAAGGGGTTTGCTTTTGTTTCCATAGGAGAAGAAAAACTATGGGTATCAACAAAATTAATAAAGATTCTATTTGAAAAAGAGACATCTCCTAAAGAGGAGAAATGATGGCTCATCCACCAATATGACAATTTAATAAGTAGTAAGGAAAGCTCATTTAACAAGGGTTGGGGCAGGGTTTTATTTTTGTCTTTACAGAAAGATAGAAATAACCATCTTTAAGAAGTTAAAAAGACACCAGACACCTAGATGTCTAAAGCTGAAAGGAAATCAATTCTGAAAGGTTTACAAGTAAAGGAATATAAGACCTATTGGTACCAATATGCATTACAGGGTAAATTTTCACTGCTTAACATCTATATCTCTTTACCTTTTAAAAAATTGTGGTCCAGATTTAATACAAATTAAGCTGACTTTCGAGTTGGAGTAAGTGGCTTTCTCCTTCCCTAAACCCAAGCATGTGGGTAAAAGAAAAAAGAAATTCTATCTTGGGGCTGAAGAGATGGCTCAGGGATTAGAAGCACTGGCTGTTCTCTCAAAGGACTGGGGTTCAATTCCCAGCACCACATGGCAGCTCACAACTGTCTGTAACTCCTGTTCCAGAGATCTGACACCTTCACACCAATGCACATAAATAAAGTTAAACAAATTTTTAAAAAGTAAAATTAAAAAAAGAGAGAAAAGAAATTCTGTCTCATATCAGAAAAGCCACCTGGTGTGGGGCAGAAGACAGCCAAAAATTTATAGGGGCTATTGTTAATATAATTTTATTTCTAATTCTATTTCTCTCTGTATTTATTCTTTCTTGATCTTTTAAATTTTTCATTGCATACAGTTCTCTCCAAAAAATGTAAATTTTTCCATTTGATATCAATAATGTTTAAGTTTTTCACTGTAAACAACAAATTTTCCTAACACCAATTTGCAAAGCATCCAGAAAAAAGATGGGATTCCACCACAATAATTCTGCCTGGTTTGTTATTTTTTTTAAGCTGGTTACACCACCCAATGGTTGGTTTTGAACTACAGACTGTTCAGGACAGTTGCAAGATGGCTTACTATGGTTATCCATCATATTACATTTCAAACAAGAACTCCAGATGGCTTTAACTAGTACTCTGAGACTGGTTATAGATGTTTATAGTCAGTCCTTTGAGATCTAACCACTGTCTTAGTTTTTACAGTACCCCACAGAGATATTGTTGCCCCAAGACAGCAGGAAGAAACACTGTGAAAAAACTACACCCTCTCCTGAGAAGTTTTGTCTTCTAAGGGTTATGGATAATTTTCTTTCTGCTAGGGTGGTTATAAGCTATATTTGGGCTGAGAGTGGAACAATAAAATAGACTCAGGAATTCCTTTTAAAGAAAAAAAGGGGGGGGCTGAACAGATAGCTCAGTGGCTAAGAGCACTGAGTGCTCTTCCAGAGGACCCAGGTTCAATTCTCAGCAATCACATGGCAGCTCACAACTGTCTGTAACTCTAGCTTCAGGGCAAAACACCACTGTACATAAAATAAAAATAAAAAAATCTTTGGGGCTAGAGAGATGGCACAGAGGTTAAGAGCACTGACTGTTCTTCCAGAGGACCTGAGTTCAATTCCCAGCAACCACATGTTGGCTCACAACCATCTATGATGACATTTGGTACCCTCTTCTGTATACTGTAAACATAATAAATAAATGTTAGAAATAAAGGAGGTGTGTTTGGAGCGAGCTCCTGCTGGGTTACATGTTAGACAACAGTGTGTAGTCCCTTTCATATTGCTGTGACAAATTACCTGACAGAAACAATGAAATGGAAGGAAGGTTTATTCGGCTCTGTGTTGGAAAGCCTTTTCAGGCCATCCTGTCCGCAGAGATGGAGGAGCAGCTTGCTTCACAGCAGGGGGAGTGCATGGCACAGGCTGTTCACATTACAGTGGCCCAGGAAGCTGAAAGACTAACTTTAATAAAACAGAACCCAGCTGTATTCAAAGACCTGGCCCTATGTACCAGCTTCTGCCAGCTAGGCCTTTGGTTATGGGCCTCCCAAAATGATGCCACCAGCTTTCCAAATACAAGGCAGCGTGCGATATTTTAGAATCAAAATATAACAGGCCAGGGCAGGTGCGGTATATTTAATCCTATCACTTGGCATGCAGAGGTGGGTGGACTTCTGTGAGTTCAAAGCCAGTCTCGCCTATTGTTTGTTTTAACTTAAGCCCTAACAGCCAGGAAGCACCAAAGAACCATTGCTTCTTATCTGACACGTGACCCTCACTGCACATCCCCGCCAAGCTCTCAAGGTTCATTCATTCCTTTATTAAAATGGATGCTGACTGGCCAGAGTGTTAGAACTCACCTTGGCCTGAGCTGGCACTGGAATAAGGAAGTAAAGCCAGGCTCAGCATCCACTGTAGGGTTGAGCAACATCATTTTCCTGAACAGGAGCGCTTGATGAGTGTCTGAGGTCTGTCCTTACACAGTCTCCCCACACTTGGCTTCTCTCTATTTCCTGTCATTTGAAAATGTGTGAAGCACAAGGATGTCTGCCTTTTTTTTTTTTTTTTTTTTTTGAAAAATTAAGTCTAAATGGATCAAAAACACGTGGATCGGCTCTTCCTCAGAAAGACATTCGATTTTAAAATAGAAAGGAAAACACACGAGACAAAGACCAGATGGAGTTTTAAATATGGAAGTAGAGTTGGAATGCTTTGGCAAAGCCTAATTAGTCAGGCACACCCGGTCCAGACTTTTCCTCATAGCTTCACAAAGACAGGCCACCTCTGGAATGAGAGGCCCTTGGTCTGTGTGGAACGAGGAAGCAGGAGTTTATGACACACCAATGTCACTCAGCAGTTACTGGATCTCTGTGACTAGACAAGCCACTTGGTCCTTAAAATTTTACTGTCTGTTAAAAGGAGGGAAGCCAGGGGCTGGAGAGAAGGCTCAGCAGTTAAAAGTACATACTGCTCTTCCAGAGGACCTGGGTTCAGTTCCCAGTACCCGCATCTGGTGGCTCACTGTTTTTGTAGCTCCAGCTTAGGGGGAACTAACACCTCTGGCCTCTTTGGGTACATGTGATCATGCATCAATATCCAACACAGACATGCACATATAGGAATAATTAAAAATAAATATTGGGACTGGGGAGGTAGTTCAGAAGTTATTAGGAATAGCTATTCTTCCAGTAGACCCAAGTTCAATTCCCAGCAACCATATGGCCTCTGGAATCTATAATTCCAATACTAGGGGATCTGATGTCTTCTTCTGGCCACTGAAGGCACCAGGTATGCGTGTGGTACACAGACATACAAGTAGGCAAAGCATCCATACACATAAAACAAATAAATAAAATCAAAGTGAGTCTTAAAAAAAAAAAAAGACTAGAATGAAGTTGAAGCATCTAGTTCTAATCAGACTTTTTTTTTTAATTTGAGGACACACTGCTAAAGGCAAAACATAAAGCTGAAACCCAGATTTTAATCCATATACCATGGGGGAGGTTGGGAGAAAGCAAACAGGTCCAGGAGGTTAAGCCATCCACCAAGGGGTCCTTGGCTAACAAATAGCAACCTTGACTTTCTCTTTGGTCTACAGCCTGGCACACAAGAAATCAATACATTCGTGACGTTCATCCCCCTGCACCATATCGCCTTCTCGAAGAAACAAATTTTCACGGGGAAGCTGGTAATCACTATCGTGCGCTCACCTCCTAAAACCTGAAAACCCCCATCCTTGAGCTTCTCATCTAAAGTTTGCCCATCGTTCAGGACCCCTGCTTCTCACTCTGTTTCCTTTTAGCGGCATATAGACTCTGACACAGGATGCCCACCAGATGTCTACAGGATGCCCACAGGATGCTCGCCTGTATTCTGTACCTCTCTGTATTGTCTGCCATTGAAGTTCCTCTTCCTCATGCCTTCCTCTGGTGATCCTTATTTCAATTCATGCTGTGACAATTAAGAAATGTATTTCAGGGCTGGAGAGATGGCTCAGTGGTTAAGAGCACCGTCTGCTCTTCCAGAGGACCCGGGTTCGATTCCCAGCACCCACATGGCAGCTAACAACTGTCTGTAGTTCCAGTTCCAGGCAAACACCAAGGCAAATAAATAAGTAAATAAATAAAGTTAAAAAAAAAAAAAAGAAAGAAATGTATTTCAACAGGGAGGTGGCAGCGCATGCCTTTAATCCCAGCACTCAAAGAGGCAGAAGCAGGTGGATTTCTGTGAATTCGAGGTCAGCTTAATCTACAGAGTAAGTTCCAGGACAGCCAAGGCTACACAGATTTCGCCGGGGGCGGGGGGGGGGGGAAGAAATGTATTTTTAGGAGCTGACAAGATGATTCAGCAAGTGAAAGGTAATTGCTGCTAAACCTGAGTCTAATCCCCAGAACCCACAAAGTAGGAGAGAACCAAATCCACAAGGCTGGCCTCTGTATGCGTGATATGCGCACACTCAAAGAAAGAAAGGCAAGGAGGGAGAGAGGAGCAGAGGGAGGACGGAGAGCAGTCTGTGAGATGGTTTCGCTTTAAGAGCAGGTGTAACTTCTGCACTTTTGCAGAAGACCTGAGTTTCAACTCATAGAAACCATATCAGGTGGTTCAAAACCCTCTGAAAATCCAACACCCTGCTCCATGGGCACCTGAATTCACATGCACACACCCTCACACATACAGACCTTTACATAATTAAAAAATAAATTCCTAAGGAAGGAAGGAAGGAAGGAATGCAGGCATTCTTGAGGACCCCCTAAACGAGTGCACCGAGAAGGCTTATGGGAGAGATAATGATTACATTTTTCTTCCGTTTTTTGAGACAGAACCTCAAGTCGCCAAGGCTAGCCTTAAACACCTGATCCTCCTGCCCGAACCTCCGGGGGTTACAGGTGTGCCTCCACTCCCAGCTCAGAGGAATTATTAGTACTCACTGGTCGGATGGTTTGGGCCAAGCCACCTCTTCTCTCCAGGCTTCCGTTTCATCACCTGTGAGATGATTGTGCACACGGGCACCTACACAACGCCTACATACAAAGCCCGTGGACATTGTACATTGAGAAGTCGGCAATAGGCAATGCTTAGGGAGCAGGCAGTGTGGGCCAGATTCAGTACAGCGCTTTATAGACCGACCAAAATCCTATGAAAATGTTATTGCCAACCGTAGTTTCACATATGTAAAATAGAGGACGACAAATTAAGTAATTTACCCTGGATTCCCCTAAATGGTGGGTGTGGAGCTAAACTTCAAATGCTGGCCATTCTGGCCTGAGTCCCCACCTTTACCACCACCCTATACTACCTCTTATTACCTCATAAAACGAGAGAGATAGTTAAAAATAATCCCTCAGCGGTTTAACAGAACTTTTCTCATTCTGAAGCACTGCTCATGTTAGTGCCTGATTTGATCTTCACAACAACCCTAAGGGTAGGTATTATTAACCCAATTTATGGGGCAAGAACAGAGACTTATTAAGAGGGTCACGTGTCTCAAGGCATGCAGCTGGCAAAGGCAATCCGCGCTCTACCCAGGACAACCCGTTCCCAGTGCATCCAGTGCATCCCATCCATGCCTTCCTCTGTTTCCTCTAGCTCCAGCATAGACCACTGTTCTCTACGTCTTTCTTCGAAGAGGCCCTGGTATTCGCTGAACACACCTTTTGTTACCCATGAACCTGGCTCCGCATAGTGTATTCTCGCAGCAGCAACACTCCACCAGCAGGGGGTGCTGCGGCCTAACTTCCGAGTAGGCTCCTCAGAAGCCCATGTTAAAGGATACAAAATAGTCCTCCAGACACGCTCCTCTTTGCTTTATTATGTTTTAATGTTTATAAGCATTGCCTATTATAGTGTGCTTTCTTAAAGGTATGAGTGACCACACAAAGTACCTGTGCCCCAGCTCTCCAGTTCCCTTAGCAGTGTATTCTAGAAGCAGTATACGCTTAGATAAGCAAATGTGTCTATATATGTGTGTATATATATATTTCACCCAGATGGTAGCACACAAACACCCACACATTATCTTTTATTTTTCATACAAATTATATTATGCAATAACCACTACTCTACACCAGATATTTCAAGGTTATTTATCTTTTATGCTTTTATTTTTGTTAGTGAGACAGTTTCATGTAGCCCAGATTGTCTTCAAATTCACTATCTGGTTGAGGATGACTTTGAAATTCTAGCTGGGAGTTAGTGGCTCATGCCTTTGATGCCAGCACTCAGGAGACAGAAGGAAGTGGATTTCTGAGTTTGAGGCCAGCCTGATCTGCAGGCTGAGTTACAGAACAGCCAGAGCTACACAGAGAAACCTTTTCATAAGAAGGAAGGAAGGAAGGAAGGAAGGAAGGAAGGAAGGAAGGAAGGAAGGAAGGAAGGAAGAAAAAAGAAATTCTAATTCTCTCACCTGGTTTCTGTGGTACTTGGCATCAAACACATGTGCTAGGCAAGAACTCTTCCAATTGAACTACATCCCCTAGCCCAAGGTAACTAACCTGTAGAACAGTCCATGTCATAATTCACAATACCTAATCAAATGGTAGAAGCCTTGACCAACTCTTCTTGTATAGTTACAACGGAAGCTGCAATAAATGCACAGGTACCTCGGGGTTTGCCCATGTGTGTTCCTGAAGGATGGCTTCCCAAAAGTAAGGTTGTTTCCCTGCGACTTGTAATTAAAATCGATACTGTTGAATTCTAACACAAATAGTACTTGCAGCTGAATCCATAGCCACATGAGGATGCTTCTTACACCCTCACCAAACCAGAGACTCATCACAGTGGTTTCTGACCTTGCTTGTCCCATAGATGGGGAGATGGATGCTCACTGTGATTCACTGAGTGACTCTGATATGAGCGCTCCCTGACCTCTCAAAGTCATACGTATGTAATAGGTAATATAGCATGAATTATATTTAGTATTATAATAAAAACCCAGAGGCAGATATTGAGGAAAAGCTGGAATATCAGAGAGAGGGAACAAACCACGACTCGTTCTCACCCAGCCAACTTCTCAGGCCGAACAGGGTAAGTGCTGTCCTCAGGGGTCCTCAGCCTGACTGGTTGCTCAGACAGAGTGGCTGAATTTCTGCCTTCTTCTGCCTTCTATTTCTTCCTCCGCCCACCTATTTTACTTCCTGGTTCAACTCTGCTAGAGCTAGGATTAAAGGTGTGAGCTACTACTGCCTGGCTGTTAGGCCTTGAACTCACTGGAGATCCAGATGGATCTCTGTCTCCCTGGGATTAATGGCATGGGTCAACTCTCCCTGACCTTCACGGCTTGGTTGTGGGTGATTCTGTCCTCTGATAGTTCAGACAAATTTTATTAAATATGCAATATATTAACACAAGTTATCAGATGCTTCTTCAGGCCAGGTTCTGTTGTGGCTTCTTCCCAGTTGGCCATAGACCAACTTTTTCTTTCTTAAGTACATCCATTTATCTATCTTTCTATCATCTATCTATCTATCTATCTACCTATCTATCTGAGTTGGAGACCCATGCCATGCCATGACCCATGTGCAGAGGTCAAAGGACAACCCTCAGGAGTCAGTTCTCACCCTCCACCATGTGGGTCCCAGGGATTGAATCCAGGACATCAGACTTCACTGCAAACACCCTTACCCACTATGGTATATATACCATAGTGGTATATATACTTACACCCTATCCCATCACTCAGGAGGCAGAGACATGTGAATTTCTCCTCTTGCTGATTGACTCCTTTGTAACTAATCTTTCGTTTCATTTCTGTCATAATGTGCATCACCCTACTTTATTGTCTCATCTAAGAAGCCATTTTCATTGCCTGACCATCCTCTCCAGGTCAAGCAGGGTGACCTTGCCTTTAGAGGGTTAAATGGGAGGAAACTGTGGTGGGTTTGTTTGTTTTTGTCTTTTCCTTGATTCTCAAGATTAATTCCTATAACCTAATGAAACAGGGCTCAGAGGTGCTGGGCAGTTAGGGTTGACCCTGAGTCCTTGTGTTTCCTAGACTCCGCCCAGAGTCTGTGTGGGTGTTTGGGAGGTAGATGTGTTGCAGATACTGTAACCTCATCTATGGTTAAGAGACACTGTTTACTTCATGACTGGCTGTTTGGAACTTCATCCCTAGAAACTTAGGAGCCACATAAACATAAAACAAGTCTGTAGTTTATAGCACAGGCCTAGAATCCCAGGTATTTGGACAAGCAGATCATAAATTCAAGGCCAGCCTGGTGAACTTAGACTCTGTCCTTAAAATTAAAAAAAAAAAAAATTAAAAAATGCTCATGATACCATTCAATGGAAGAATACTTCCCTAGTGTGCACAGGACCCAGGGTCCTGGTTCTTTTACTGCCCAAAACAGACAAAGGCCATGGAACATAAAATGTGTTTGCCTGCAATATTATTTTGATTGGTTGGTAGGTTAGGGAATGTAATTTTGTTTTGTTTGAGTCAGGATCTTACTACATAGCTCTGGCTCTCCTGGAATTCACTAAGTACTCAATTTGTTGACAAGGCTAGTCTTGAACCTGTGCTCTTAACTGCTAAGCCATCTCTCTAGCCCCTAAAAGAAAAATTTTAAGTAGAGATTATTTAAAGAAAAGTTTATCCCAAGTGGTAGTGGCACAAGCCTTTGATCCCATCACTCAGGAGGCAGAGACATGTGAATTTCTGTAAGTTTGAGGCCAGTCTGATCTACAGAGTGAGTCCCAGGACAGCCAGAGCTACACAGAGAAACCCTGTATTAAAAAAACAAAAAATTGAGGCTGGAGAGATGGCTGAGTGGTTAAGAGCACTGACTGCTCTTCCAGAGGATCAGGGTTCAATTCCCAGCACCCACATGGCAGCTTACAACTGTCTGTAGTTCCAGTTCCCAGTTCCAGGCAAATAAATAAAAATAAATTTTAAAATGTTTAAAAAAACAAAAAATTAAATTAAATTAAATTTAAAAGGGGTGGAAAGATGGCTCAGAGGTTAAGAGCACTGGCTGCTCTTCCAGAGGACCTGAGTTCAATTCCCAGAAACCACATGGAGTAATAAGATCTAGTGCCCTCTTCTGGCCTGAAGATGTACATGCAGGCAGAACACTGTAGATAATAAATCTTTAAAAAAAAAAAAAGAAGAAGAAGGAAGAAGGAGAGAGGGAGGGAGGGAGGAAGGAAGGAACTCTGCTGATGTGGACTGACCCCTTAAACTGCCTCCCCCATTTGCCTGTGAAGCAGCCAAAGGCTCCCCTTTGTCCCTGTCTCCTCAGACCAAAGTAGGAATCCTATGTTTGTCTTTATTGCTTATTTATTTAGATTCCATCCTATCTAGCCCAGGCTACCCAAACTCATTGAGTACCTGAGGATGACCTAGTGCTTGTCATTCTCATGCCTCCACCTCCTGAATTCTGGGGTTATAGATGTGTACCACCATTGCCGGTCTCTGTAGTACTGAGGGTTGAAACCAAAAGCTCCATAAAACCTAGGCGAGCACTCTACCACTGAGCCACATTCCTGGTCCCACTGGACTTTCAAGTGGATTTCCTTCTGCCTTCCAGCTGAGAACTATCCTTCAGGAAGCCCATCCCCTTTTGGGTAGCTTAACTAACTAGGCCTCCCATCCACACTTCCCGAGCTACCCTGCCATGTTGTCCTAAAGCATACTTCTAATCCAGTCGTCTGTGGAGGTTCCCCAAGGCCCACTAAATGAAGTGCAAATTCTTTAGTTTGGAATTTAAGGGCCTTGTGATATGGCTCCTGTCTACTTTTCTAGTTCCTTTCCACTACCTCATATTCTAATCACACTGACTTACTTCTTGAACTCACACCTGTGCTTTGCCTGCACTGTGTTGCCTGAGCCCAGAGCACACTCATCCTCTGTACTCACACTCTTCTCTGCCTTGATTTCCCCATCAGGCCCTGGTTTGAAAAAGAGAAGTAACTTTGTCTTAGGGTTTCCAGTTGCTGCATCCTCACCAAAAAGTAAGTTGGGGCGGTGGGATTTCTTTAGTTTATAATCCTAGATCATAGTCCATCATGAGAAAGTCAGGACAGGAACTCAAGCAGGGCAGGATCCCGGAGGCAGGAGCTGATGCGGAGGCCCTGAGGGGTGCTGCTTACTGGCTTGCTTCCTTATAGAACCCAGGACCACCAGCCCAAGGATGACACCACCCGCCATGGACTGGGCCCTCCCTCACTGATCATTAATTGAGAAAATGTCTTCCAGCTGGATCTCATGGAGGCATTTCCTCAACTGAGGCTCCTTCCTCTCCGAGGACTCTAGCTTGTGTCAAGTTGACTCATAAAACCAGCCAATACACACATATTTTATTTTGTTTTGTTATTTGAGTTTTATGAGATAGAATCTTATGTAGCCCTGGCTGGTCTCCCAGGTGCCAGAACTATAGATAAGTGCACCATGCCTTGATCAATATTTTAAAAAATATTACCCGTGTGTGTGTGTGTGTGTGTGTGTGTGTGTGTGTGTGTGAGAGAGAGAGAGAGAGAGAGAGAGAGAGAGAGAGAGAGAGAGAGAGAGAGAGAGAGCACAGATGCCTGCAAAGGACAGAGATATTAGATTCCCCCTGGAGCCGTAAACTATCCGATGTGGGTTCTGAGAATAGAACTCCTAGCAAATAAAGACATTCAGCTGTTTAACCATTTCTTCAGTCCTTAATATTTTTTTAATTTTATTTTATTATATTTTTACTTATATGTGTATTTGTATTTTCACCTGCATGTATGTACCATGTGCATGCAGTTCCTACAGATGCCAGAAGAGGGCATCAGATCACCAGGAACTGGAGTTACAGGTGTTTGTGAGTTCCCCAGAGGATCCTAGGAACCCACCATTGATCCTCTGGAAGAGTGGCCAGTGCTCTCAACTACCAAGCCATCTCTCCAGACCCTGTTCTGACTTTTAATTGTGTGCGTGTTTGTATGTCTAGGAAAAGGTGTGTGCACAGCTGACTGGGATCACAGATGCACACCATGACACCCGACTTTCATAGAGGTACCAGGATTCCAAAGTCAGGTCTTCATATTTTCCTGGCAAACACTTCACTGACTGAGCTCTTCTGAGGTTCAACATTCAAGGGTTTGTTTGTTTGAGACAGGGACTTAGAACTCTCTATGCACATCAGGCTGGCCTTGAGTTCAAAGAGCTCTCCTGCCTCTGTCTCTCAAGTGCTAGAATTAAAGGCTTGTATCACCATTCCTAGCTATTTTTAATATTCTTAATTATGTGTCTGTGTTTGTGTGGCGGTTGGAGCCAGAAGCACAACTAATTTTGAGCTGATGCTGGGAATCAAACGCTGGTCCTCTGGAAGAAAAAGTTTCTGTTCTTAATCCCTGAACCATCTCTCCAGCCCAGGCCAGCCTGGTCTATCTACATAGTGAGTTTCAAGACAACCAGGGCTACACAGTGAAACCCTGCCCCTCCCCCACAAAAGAGACAACAGTCTTACTAAATTGCTGAGATGGGCCTTGAACTTCCTACCCTCCCATCTTAACCTTCCAAAGGCCTATGCCACCAAGCCCTTTGAGGATGAAATTGAAGGTCTCATCCATACTAGGTAAGTCTACCTCTAAGCCATACCCACAATATCTCTCCTATGTTAGAAAGATGAACTGTGGGCTGGAGAGAGATGGCTCAGCGGTTAAGAGCACTGACTGTTCTTCCAGAGGACCAGAGTTCAATTCCCAGAATGGCAGCTAACAACTGTCCGTAGTTCCAAGATCTGACACCTTTACACAGTTATGCATGCAGACAAAACACCAATTCACGTAAAATAAAAATAAATTTAAAAAAGAAGAGAATCATCTCTTTAGAAAAAAGAAAGATGAACGGTGTGGGGCTCTCATTGTGTGTCATTCTCATTGATATGGCCCCCCCTGCAGATTCACGGAGAGTCAGGAGATGATGCAGCCCTGAGCTCCACCCCACACTCCCCTGCAAACACCCTACAGAGCACAGTACCAATCTGCCCGGCATGGAGATAACTGTCCTGTGTGTGAGAGAAGGCACCACGCATATGCATCTAACTGATTGGGAGGTAGAACATTTGTTTCCTTGGAGGGTTTGAAATGCATTGCAGCTGGAAAAAGAAACGGAAAGCTGTCTCACCCCCCAGACCCTGGTGTCCCTTGAGTGAACAGATGGGCACAGACACTTCTCTGCTACAGACCTGTTGGTATGGTGGGTGGTAATCTGTGTGCTGGCAAAGCAGAAGTGGGGGTTCTTTTCCATACTTCCTCCCAGCACATCTGCAGAGGGCAGAGTGAGATCCCCAAGTTAGAGGACTTCTCCTGACGACCTTCATCAGGCTCCTTAGTCTTCCTCACCAGTCACACCTCCTCTACCCTCTATGCAAACATAAAGAGAAAATGCACATAACAGTGCCTTGCAAATTATATTTTAAAGATATTTATATTTTGCCTTGCTGTGGAATGGATTTTCAGAGAGTTAGAAGGTATATAAGATGCAAAAATAGCAATAGCATAAATTAAAAATGAGCATTTAAAAAAAAAAAGAATCAAGAACATAATGAGCCAGAAATGAAGGCAGATGCTGTGTGTGTCTTTCCAGGGTGGTGGGATGCTGGAACATGTGTTCTGAATCAGTGGAAGAGGTCACTAAGGTGACGGTGTTTCAGGGTATCTGGAACACAGAATGAGCGCTCTTAGAAAAGATGACTAATTCGGAGTAGGCTGTGGATCTGAGAGCAGGAACTGTTCCGATCTTACCCTTTGCCCAGATGTTACTTCCTTAGTCCAAATCCAGATGTATTCAAACCTGGTGATAGCCAGATCCTTCTAACCATTTTATTTATCTCCTGCTATCCCTATACAGAGGAAACTTTGGGTCCAACTTGACTACCTTCTACTTAGAGACTCCAAGTAAACAGCAGCACACAGCTCTAGAACTTGGGATATAGCACAGCTGGTAGGGCACTTGCTTGTGCAGCATGCCCAAAGCCCTGTGACAGATCCTCAGCACAGTGTGAACAGGGTATGGGGAGCACACATATGTAATCTCAGCATCTGGGAGGTGAAGGCAGGAGAATCAGAAATTCAAGGTTACACTTAGCTATACAGTGAGCTTGAAGACCATATGAGACTATATGAGACCCTATTTCAGAATAACCATGAGTTTCATATTTATACATTTATACATGTGTGTGTAGGTACATTAAATGTCATAAAGTTAATTATTCTTTTTATCTTTGGAGATGGCTCTCTGTATCGCCGAGGGTAGCCTAGAACACTTGGTCTCAGGCTATAGTCTTGCCTCAGCCTCTTTGGTAGCTGGGACTATAGAATGGTAGCTTCATCCTTAAAAAAAGAAATAAAGTTTATTTTATTTATGTGTACCTGTGCATGCCTAAGTGAGTGTGGGCACCACATCCTGCAGCTGCCCTCAGAGTCCAGACTACATCAGGTAACCCCTGGAACTAGAGTTGCTGGCGACTGTGAGCCTCTTAATGTGGGCGGTGGGAACTGAACCCATCTCTTCTGCAAGAGTGGCGAGCACTGTTAACTGCTGGGCTGTCTCTCCAGGCCTGATTCATCCTTTTAAAATGTACATGTCAGTGTTTTGGTTTTAAGTATACGAACATAGTTACCGTCTTGTGTCAAAGCCACCTCAGTTCATTCTTTGCCACACAGACGTAGCTCTTTGTCCTTAGCTTTCCTCCTGGCCTCATTCTTAATCCTCCAAGAATTTTGGACCTGAATTTTGGAACAATTGCCTCATATTTCAGCATTTTCCACCTCTCTTCCCTCTCTTTGGCAGTTTCTCCTTAGATCAACCATACACGGAAAGTCATGATGATTCGGCACCATGAGGTCTCCACAGACTGGAAGGTCAAGGGGCGCCCTAGGAGAATCCAGGCTGCATGAGGCTGTGGGCAGAACCAGCTCCAGAGCGGCAGGCAGCACTTGATAGATA
This sequence comes from Sigmodon hispidus, assembly GCA_004025045.1. Taxonomy (NCBI): domain Eukaryota; kingdom Metazoa; phylum Chordata; class Mammalia; order Rodentia; family Cricetidae; genus Sigmodon; species Sigmodon hispidus. Next base: position 42,820 of record PVIH01005613.1, read on the forward strand.
ACATCGTTAGACTGTGACTCACTTCTGTGGCAGTCTGGAGGCACAATCCCTAGTGCTCAAAGCCTGCACATGACCCTCTGAGGCACTGTTGGAAAGCAGGAGTTCAGGCCGCCTCATTCCTGAGGCAGGCACTTCATACCCCTTTACTCCATTATGGAGAACCCCACATGTTAGTTTTGTGTGTGTGTGTGTGTGTGTGTGTGTGTATGTGTGTGTGTGTGTGTTTTGGTTGTTCCAGACAGGGTTTCTCTGTGTAACAACAGCCCTGGCTGTCCTGGAACTCACTCTGTAGACCAGGCTGGCCTCAAACTCACAGAAATCCTCCTGCCTCTGTCTCCTGAGTGCTGAGATTAAAGGCATGCACCCAACTGCCTGGCATGTTAACAGTTTAAGTGTTGGAGTTGGGTTTGTTGATGTCCCTTATGATCTCAACGTTCAGGAGGCTGAGGCAGGAGAATTGGGGCTTCAAAGCCAGCTTAGACTATGAAGTCTTTAAATAAATAAGTAAATAAATAAAAGTAAATGTGCATGCTGAGAGCCTGAAGAGAGAAAAAAGCCTGTCCTCCTGGTGGGAGAAGAGGAACCAGCGATTTGGCACCTGAGATGACTCGCTGTAGGCCCTAACCCAGGTCATGGAGTTATAATTGAGTAGGGCTCCCCAAGGGTCACAGTGTTTTGTTCCCCCCCACATTCTTGAGCCAGGACCTGACTGGAGCTGTTGAGAAGGTGGCCTAGGACTCCCTCTGTGAGGGGAGACAGAACTCTACAGAGTGAGTTCCCTCAGAACACCCCATCTGGAAGAGCAATTCAAGCGAAAACAATAAGGAAATCTTTGACAAAGCACTTATTGTTTCCAGTTGCAAATCTCACCAAGGCTGAGGTTACAGGAAGTCATTGGTGGCGTGGCAGGGACTCTCCAGAAGCCTGGGTTGAGCTACTCTGAATCACAGAGGGGCCCACAATGCTTCAGAAACTCCTCTCTAGAGTTGAGGTGACTCAGTAACACTTGCCTGGCAATCCTAAGTCCTGGATTCCACTCTGTCACCGGGGGAAATCTTCCATATTGTCTTTTTGAGAATCATCACAGGCATGTGAGTCACACACAAAACCAAAGGTCAGTGCTGGACAGGATACAGAAACAAGGTCTCCAGTTAGATGTCCTTAAGAATAAGAAAGACCCCCAAACCCAGGATCCAAATACCTCAGGCTACCGCACTGATTTCAGATAATGTGAGGACCACTGAGTATTTCTGGGGTGGAGGTGATGATGAAGGGACCGACAGCTTGGGTATGGGGAGATCTGTTCTACCTAATAACGTCGGGAGGGAGGAGCCAGGTGTACCAAATGGAGCAGAGGGAAAAGCCAGGCAGATCAGTCACTCACTTGCCAACCATGGCCTTAGCGTGACCATCTACTTTCCCAAATTCTCCAAGTATCTGTCCCAAACACAAGCACCCTGTAAGGTTTGTTACCATCACTCACATTCCCCACCTCACCCCACCCCATGGTCCTTGTGTAGATTGCCTACACAGGGGTACTATTCCTTGAATATAGAGGTATTTTACTTCACTTTGAGGATGTGTTTTGCCTACCTCTACAGGTCTGGTGTGTGGCAGTCAAAAGAAAGGAATCAGATCCCCTGGAACTGAAGCTGCAGATGGTTGTGAGCCACAATGTGGGTTCTGGAAATTGAACCTGGGTCCTCCGGAAGAGCAGCCAGTGCTCTTAACCACTGAGCTGTCTCTCCAGCTCCTTTTTTCTTTTTTCTTACAGTACTGAGAAAGCCTCATCCCTTGCTAGCCTGAACTCCATCACTGAACCACATACCCCACCCCTTTAAAAACATTTTGTTTGTTTGTTTGTTTTGTTCATTTGTTTTGTTTTGTTTTTGTTTTTACTGATCTGGGTTCTTCTGTGTAGCTCTGGCTGGCCTCAAACTCACCTTGTAGACCAGGCTGACCTCAAATTCACCTTGTAGACCAGGCTGGCCTCAAACTCATCTTATAGACCAGGCTGGCCTCAAACTCACCTTGTAGACCAGGCTGGCCTCAAACTCACCTTGTAGACCAGGCTGACCTCAAATTCACCTTGTAGACCAGGCTGGCCTCAAACTCACCTTGTAGACCAGGCTGGCCTCAAACTCACCTTGTAGACCAGGCTGGCCTCAAACTCACAAACGCCCTTCTACCTCTGCT
>PVIH01005613.1:45115-95138 GCA_004025045.1 Sigmodon hispidus
GGGGGGGAGGGAGAGAGAAGGAGGTAGGGCTGGTGAGTTGGCTCCTCTTCCAGAAAACCTGGGTTCAAGTCCCAGTACCCACAGGGCATGTTAACAGCTCTGTAACTCCAGTTCTAGGGAATCGGGCGCCGTCTTCTGTCCTCCATGGGCACAGACATGCAGGCAAACAAAGCACTCATACAAGTAACAATGAATAATAAAATTTTAAAAGTAGAGGAGGACTAGAGAGTTGGCTCCACAGTTAAGAGCACTGACTGCTCTGGCAGAGGACTAAGGTTTGAATCCCACACCCAGATGGCTGCTCACAACTGTCTGTAACGCTAGTTCCAAGGGATCTGACACACGCTTCTGGCCTTCAAAGGCACCAGGCTCCCATGTTACACAGACATATATGCAGACAAAACACCCATGCATATAAAATAATAAAAAGTTTTACTTTATTATTATTTTTGTTTTTGTTTTTGTTTTTGTTTTGTTTTGTTTGAGACAGGGTTTCTCTGTATAGTCCTGGCTGTTCTGGAACTTATTCTGTAGACCAGGCTGTCCTCAAACTCAGAGATCTGCCTGTCTCTGCCTCTGGAATATTGGGATTAAAGATGTGTGATACCATTCTGGGCAATAATTTTGTTTTTAAGTTTAGAGACAGGGCCTTATTAAGTTGCCCTGGTTGATCTTTCCCTTTCGCTCTTACTCTTTAGCCTCCCCCAGCATATCCCTCCTTTTTTCTTTTCTTTTTTTAAAAAAAACTTTATTTACTTATTTGCCTTGGTGCTTGCCTGGAACTGGAACTACAGACAGTTGTTAGCTGCCATGTGGGTGCTGGGAATCGAACCCGGGTCCTCTGGAAGAGCAGACAGTGCTCTTAACCGATGAGCCATCTCTCCAGCCCCCCCCCCTTTTTTCAAAGTGAGGTTCCAAGACTGTAACTGCTGACACCAGATCACTGTAGACTTGAGATTCAATCCTATGCTTTCTTCTCTTAGGCCTAGAAACCAATCCACTATTCTACCTTATCACCCCATCAGGCTTAGGGTCTCTGGTCATTATTAAGCCTATGGTCCCCATTCTATGCATTTATCTATTGCCCAAGTAATTTTTCCTGCCCAGTGATTGGGGCAAAGGGTTTCTGGACTGCTCTTGGGGTACACTTGGTACCTCGTGTACCTAACCCAGATCACCTCTGCCTGCTGAGCCTCAGCTGACTCCAAGGTGAGGAAAATGAGACAAGGCCAGAGGCTTTTCTTTCCTTCTGAGAAAAAAATCACTCAAATCCTGCATCTCCCATAGAAGACGGAGGCACTCTGGGTTTCCTGTTGCTCCTGACATGGGTCAGATAATTAGAGACAGATTTGGGGGCTTGGATTGGGAGGTGAAGCTTGAAATACAGTCATCAATCCTCCTGTGGGCCTGTGTGTGCTTGAGCATGCGTGGTTCTGTGTGTGTGTGTGTGTGTGTGTGTGTGTGTGTGTGTGTGTGTGTGTGTGTGTCTGTATGTGCATGGGATATGTGTAGCTACTGTGTGCATGAGAAACATGCCTGTGTTCCTTGTATTCTTTGTTAGTGTGCTGGACTCTCTGTGGGGTGTGTGTGTGTGTCTGTGTCTGTGTGTCTGTGTGTGTGTGTCTGTGTGCCTCTGTGACAGCCTTCTTGGTTTGATTTGTTTTCCTTTGTGAGATTCAGTCCAGCTTGGCAAGAGGACCTCATCAACCCTTTTAGGATCCTATTACCTAAGACCTGATGATTAAATGTAAAACAATAATTAAGATAAAAAAACAAAAAAGGCAGGAAGGCAGATGGCCTTCAGGGAGAGGATGTGAAGGAGACATCCAAGCACAGTAAGAATGACAGCTAAGTGAGGATCTCCGTTCGAGGCTACAGAACTCCTTTAAGTGCAGACAAAACTCTGGTTTCCTTCCCTCCTGGCTGAAGGACGTCACAAACTTCCAGAGCCTTCCTCGATGTCGAAACACCCAAGGCCACATGAAGAGGAGCCCTGTTGCCTTCCTACCTGAACCTTGGACCCAAAAGGAGAATCAAGCCCTTCCCTCACAGCCCCTCTACACACATTCATAAATGTAAATGTTGCTAGAAATGGGGACAGACTAGTTGCAAAGTGACCAGATTTGATTGGCCTATCTGGCCGGTTGTGGTGGCGCACGCCGGTAGGATTTGCTGATTGGCCTATCTGCTATGTGTTAGACCCTAGGCTGTTCCACAAATAGACTAGTAGGTTTCTGGTTTTATTTGGGCACTGAGGAATCCCAATCAGGGCCTAGTGAGTGCTAGGCAAATGCTCTACCAATGAGCTATATTCCTAGCTACACTTTATATAGCTTTGTGTGTGTGTGTGTGTGTGTGTGTAAAACAGTTATGAACAAGCTAGATACAACTTTTCTGCAGAGGAATTTGAGGCTTATGATAGAATAAGAATCTTAACCTGCTGTAGTTCTCCCAAGGGATTGTGTATCTATTTATTCCACAACCATGCATGGGGCCTGGGGCTGTAGATCAGCTGGTAGAGTGCTTGCCTAGCATTGGTAGAGTGCTTGCCTAGCATTCGAGAGAAACTGGATTTAGAACCCTAGCATCATGTAAACAGGCTAGGTGACACACACCTGAAATCCCAGCACTTAGGAATTAGAGACAGGAGGATCAGAAGTTCAAGGTCATTGTCATTCTCAGCTACATAGTGAGGAAGGAGCCAGTGTGGGATGAACATGAGGCTCTGTCTTAACGGGAGAGGGGGGGAGATGGATCCAAAAAACTTTATCTGCCTTGAGCATGATGTGAGTCACAAAGAGGCAGGCCCTGCCCTCCCAGAATCACTCCATTGTGAGGGCATAGATGATGCTCCAGGGACCAAGCTTCCCATCCTTTCTCTGGGCTGACTGTTCTCCATCCAGATACTGTTGTGCTTAGGCTGACGATGTAAAGCAATGTTACTCCCCAAATCAACGGTTCCTTAGAAAGAATTTTTCTGGAAAGACTGGGCACGGAGAAGGCTACATGTGCCTCCTGGGACTTGAGGGTGAATAAGAGAAGACACAGCGTTGGCCTGAGTGTCTACCCCGACTCCTTCATAGCTTGGCATTTCCAGGTGCCTTTCCTTGGTAGGAGGAAAGAGGGAAGACACACACATTTGGTCTCTCTGAGCTGGTCTCTGACGTTCTGAAGTGACCGGTTGGGTGGGGATGGGGGTGAGAACCCCTCCTCATTTGTAACAGCCTGACTCAATTCCCCAGAGGAACCGCCAGCCTTCTCTAGCTAAATGGCTTCCAGTTTGTTTAGTCAAACCCTTGGCCCCAACATCAAAGCTCCTTTGGAGTTTCTGGGGGTTGTTGTTTTTTCATGGTGTTTATTTCAGAGATGGTTTGGCTGTCACTGGCTGTGTGGAGTGGAACAGGAGAGAGTGCTGGAGCCTCTGGATCTCAGAAACAGCAGCTTGGGAGGGTGGGATGACAATTTTCATTACTGCTATCCGTAGGGTGGTTTTTCCTCTGTCTGCTTCTGCCTGGGGCAAAGCACAGGAGATGGAAGGCTGCCTCATCCCGTCCAGAGGGCCAGCCCCAACTCCTTCCATACCTGAATGCCCTTTCTGCCAAGGGCCCTAATAGCTTTCTCTTTGCCCAATTAACTGAACATGAGCTTGACTGCTGGGACTTTCGTTCGGCCTCATTTGGCTCTGGGTTCTTGCACCTTTTTTCCCCTGGGAGCTGCCACAGGTTCCAGCAGGTCTTGTCTTTCCTGTATCCACCCCAGATGCCTAGCTCAGGATGAACACTCAGAGACAGGACCTCTGTCTAGATGTCATGGGTGGGGCGGACATGCTATTGATGGTCTAGATGGAGGATGAGTTCCTAGGACTCTTTCCAGGAAAAAAAAAAATCTGCCCTGAGTGAAGTGGAGACAATTCTTGGCCTGAACCATTCTTTAGAATAAGAACAAAGGAAGAAATGAGACAGTCAGAGGGGATGTGCAAAGGAGCCAAGGCTTCTTTAGCCAACTGAACATGAAAGGTTACAACCATGAATTGTAGCAACAGCATGGTCCTGGGCCTACTGCTGGTCCATAGAAACTGGAGGGGTCCCCAGACTCCCCTTACCTGTTGTCCCTCCTTCCGCTACCTCTCCTGTTTCTATTTAGTCCTCATCCTGCCTCTTCCTAGGCCACACTCTTCAAGGCACCTCCCTGTTGTCTTAGTGTTCCCAGACAAAGAGAATCTTATGCACCCATGACCACCATGTAGCATCCCCTATCTGATAATCCTTTGGAGGTACTTGCTAAAAATGAGAGACCAGGGTCTGGCGAGGTGGTTGAGCCATTAAGAGCACTAGCCATACCTTCCTGAGGATCTGGGTTCAAGTCCCAGCATGGCAGCTCCTTTCACATGGCAACTCTTAACTGTCTGTTAATTCTAGTTCCAGGGAATCCAACACCCTTTTCTGGCCTCCATGGACACCAGGCATGCATGTGGTATACAGACAAACATACAAGCAAAACACCCATGTGCATAATAAAATAATAAAAAAATTAAAAAGCAAGAGACCAGCTGGGAGAGATGGAATTAAGATTGAATATGAATTTAGCTATTGTCCCTGTGAGACAATGGAAAGGCTCTGAGCACATATTGGGAAGTTGGACTTTATTAGGAGCTGCTGGCTAGGCATTTAGCTAGGCTAAGGTGGGCTTCTTGCTCTGTGGTAGGGTGAATCTGACTTGGACTTTTCCCCCACATGATGCAAACATTCAGAAGACCTCAACATAGACTCTCCATTTTCAAACCAACTCCTGCTCTTCCTCATCATTCCAGCCACAAAACTCATGGCCTTCAAGAAGGCTATGCAGGTGCTGTACCACTGAGCTACACCCTGAGCCCTAAGCCACTGTCTATAATGCCTTAAGAAACTGGTCCTGATTAGAGTGAGATGCTCCTTTGATTCAGTCAGCCAGGTGCTTTTGTTAGCACCCCACCCCTCCTTCAGTGTCCACCTTACCTCTGCTGATCTGTCAGCTGCATTAATGTGGTTGCAACTGGTGATTAAAACCATTGGTCCGACTGAGGGTAAGTGGCCCACATCCCTGGCATAGTTGCTAATCCCTTAAAAGTATGTTTTTAATAATCATGGGAGAGGAGGTCAGAGTGGGTGGTCCTGAGAGCTGTGATCCAGGCATCTCTGCCCCCCTCCCATTCCCATGGTTTCATCTGGGCAGACACTCCCGGGTGTGTTAGGAAGACTGGCCAACTCTACAACAGATGGACCTGGTGCCTGGTACACAGCTGCTGCTAGCGTTCAGGGACAGGACTGTGCCAAGGGTGTAGCTAACTGAAGTGCCCAGGGGTCAAGAGACTTTTGCCACGTGGGAGGATTAAATATGAGCCCTGCTTCACTCTCACTCCTAAGCCGAAGGCCTGAGGAGGAAGTGTGGACTCCAACAGTCCCCTTACCAAAGCAACCCCATTCCCGATTTCTTCTTAGAAGAGCTTCAAGTTGAAGGAACCCAATCCTACTTACTTAGGTTCTTTGAGTCTCCCAATTGTCCCCAACCATTTGATTAATAACACAGTGGCAGGCACATAGCAAATGTAAGCTATGCAGTAATATAATATGTGTAATATAATTATTGTGGGATATGTTTTATTGATTGCTTTGGCAGACCTAGCCAGGTGTAGCAGCATTCATCTCTAATCTCAGCACTCGGGAGGCCAAGGTAAGTCTGAAGCCAGCCTCGTCTATGTAACAAAAGTTAGCCAAGGATACACAGCAAGACTCTGTCTTAAAAAAAAAAAAAAAAAAAAAAGCAAACAACAATATAATTATTTAGTTTAATTTTTCTTTCACAATAAGCTGCCAAACAGTCTTTATTATGCTATTTTATCTTTAAAGCTAGGGATGAAATCAAGACCTCATGCTAACCAAGAATTGCCCCTCGGAGCTGTATTTCCAGCCCTGTTATCCTGTTTTATACATGAGAGATCTTAGAAAGGTTCTCAAAGACACATTACTGGTAAGATTCGGGGTCAACATCAACCCTAGGTCTGGCCAACTTCAAACTTATACTTTTCTAACTCTGATGTTACACCATAAAAAAGTTGAAGAATAAAAATAATATAAAAGTGTCGCTTCTAAAATCAGATAAATCAGGTTAGGCAAGGTGGCACATGACTTTAATCGCAGTACTTTGGAGGCAGAGGCCAGTGGATCTCCGTGAGTCAGAGGCCAGCCTGGTCTATATAATGAGACCCTGTCTCTGGCAAAATAAGACAAAAAAACAAAACAAATAACCAACCAAGCAAAAAAGCAGATGACCTGGCTCCTCAGACATGATGCATATACACATACTAAAATATCTTTGAAGGGCGTTTCCTAGGCCTTGTATTTAGAGTCTTGAGAGTACATCACAGGGTTAGAGAATGGAGAGGCCATTAAGGATGACAGAAGGGGGGCTGGAGAGATGGCTCAGTGGTTAAGAGTGCTGGCTGCTCTCCCAAAGGACCTGGATTCAATTCCCAGTACCTACATGGCAGCTCACAACTGTAATTCCAATTCCCGGGGATCTGACACCTTCACATCAATGCTCCTAAAATATAAATTCTAAAAAATGACAGAAGTCACTAAAGGCTTCAGAGAGGCTGATGTGATGTTAAATCTGAAATGTCCCTTCCACACTCCTGTTTTGAACACTTGTTCACCAGCTAGCAGCACTATTGTGGGAGGCTCTAGTCTCTAGCAGGGAGGCTAGTCCTAGCTGGAAGAAGGTCACTAGGGTTCTAGCCTGATTCCTGGTACACCAGGTCTGCTGGGTCAAGTTGTTTCTGTTACTGAGATGAGAAAGTAATAGACAGACTGGAATTCAATGGCAGTGAGTGTATCCAGCTGCTTACCTTGCCTGCTTACTTTTGTCTTCCAATATCGTGTTGCTAACTCTTGGCCTCTTCTTTTTAATATTTTCATGTGAATTGGTGTTTTGCCTGCATGTATAACTGTGTAAGGGTGTCAGATCTTGGAATTACAAACAGTTGTGAGCTGCCATGTGGATGCTGGGTATTGAACTCAGGTCCTCTGGAAGAACAGTCAGTGCTCTTAACTGCCGAGCCATCTCTCCAGCCCTGGTTTGCTTGTAACATTTGCAAGACGGGGGAAAGAATTCAAATGAAAGGTCATAGACAAAAAGTTGTGAATGCTTAAAGATTATAAGTCAAGAAAGGCATCCAATAGAACACTGACCTGGAAACATGCCTCCCTGATGGCTTGGGGTCTTGAACAAAAGCATGATGGTACCATCCTATCTTTTGACATTTCCACCTTCTCTCTCTTCACACTAACAGCTCCCTTTGGTTCTATTCCTATGAGAATTCTTCTCTAGTCTATCTGCACACATCTGTCAACTTCCAGACATTTAGCAACAGCCATTACTGCCCTCAGGAGAATGGATGGGGCAATGGCTCTATGGCCTTGGAAGTAGGCTCAGGTCACTTGGACAGAGAATTTGTGGAACTGTGAAAGAATCAGAACTTGGTGATATGAGTTCGTACCTTGGGTGATTAATTTAAGGTATGCCAAAAAACTCAGTCACACACAAAAAAAATATTAAATTACAAGATCCGAAAAATCAGAACTAGGGGCTGCAGGTAGGAGGAGAAGGATTAGGAATCCATGGTGATCCTTGGTTACACACCCACTCTGCCAGACTGGGCTGCCTCAGAAAAAGAAAGTAAATTAAAAGTCAGAATTAATGAAAAATGCCATATTATAAAATAAACTTGGGGGTTGGAGAACTAGCTCAATAGTTAAAAGTTTGTACTGCTCCTGCAAAGGACCCAAGTTTATTCCCAACACCTATACTGGGAAGCTCACAACCTTCTATAACTATGGCTCCAGGGTAACCCAAAACCTCTGGCCTCTACGGGAACCTGCATTCCTGTGTACAAACCCACACAAGGACTCACACCCATATACATAATTAAGAAAAATAAAAAAAAATTTAAAAGAAATCAGCTTTAAAAGTAAGACCAGAGGCTGGAGAGATGGCTCAGCGGTTAAGAGCACCGGCTGCTCTTCCAGAGGACCTGGGTTCGATTCCCAGCACCCACATGGCAGCTAACAACTGTCTGTAGTTCCAGTTCCAGGCAAACACCAAGGCAAATAAATAAATAATAAAAGTTTTTTTAAAAAAGTAAGACCATTATTGCTTTTATTTTATTTTTATTGATGTATTTATTTAGCCTCAGACTGTGTGATTTCCCCTCAGGTGCAGGACCCCATAGAACAGTGTAGACCGGAGAGCAATGAGCAGACAGCTAGAACAGACTCTCTACAGGAATCCCCTTGTCTGGAGCCTCAGAGTGGCGGAAAATGAGAAGTGCCCAGGAGCTTCCGCACCCAGCAGAACATCCGATATTTCCTAGGACCGCAATGAACAGTTCTTGAATAAATGAACAAAACTAACTTTCCAAGAGTTACACAGAAGATCCCTCTCAACATAATCCCAGCATCACGGTGTTGGCTGGACCAGGATGGGAGCAGAAGCAGGCAACTTGTTCAAGGCTTGGAGAGGCAGGAGCAGCCGTCCTGGGACAGACTTGGAAGCCAGGGTGTCAGAGACTCAAACAGAGCAGAGTTAAAAAGTCAGAAGCGGGGCTGGAGAGATGGTTCAGAGGTTAAGAACACTGACTATTCTCTAGAGGTCTTGAGTTCAATTCCAAGCACCCACATGGTGGCTCACAACCATCTAGAGTGAGATCTGGTACCCTCTTCTAATGTGCAGGCAGAATACTGGATACATGATATATACATAAAGATATATATATATATCTTTAAAAAAGAAGAAGACGAAGACCAAAGAGGGCTGGGAGTGAGGCTCAGTGGTGTAGCCCTGGGCTCCTTCGGAGGAAGAGAAAGAGATGCAAGGTTGTGGTGGGCCATGTGGGAGGAGGACGCAGGAAAGAGAGCCCGACCTGGTAGGAAGGGTACAGGGGCCTGACAGAAGTGAGTGGGTTGTGTTTCTACATAGTGATCAGCAGGGGCCTGGAGAGGCGGAGTCCAAGGCTTTGAGAGGGGCTCCCAGAAGCCCAGAACAGAATGGGGCAGTTCTTCAAGGAAGGGTCCCAGAATTCCCTCCCAACTAACTCAGGGTACACACTGATATTTCCCCTCCATTGGCCAGCCTTTCTCTGTCTCTCCTTCTTTCCTCCCCCATCTCTCCAGAAGGACAAAGACATTTGATTATGAAGTCTTTCTACTTAATGCTTGGGAATCCCACAATAGCTCAGTGTGGGATGGCCCATCCACCCTGGTCCTTCTGTCTGGATGTCCGGAAATGTCTGCCTTTTTCAGAGAAGGACCTATGGTGAGTGGGGACATCCCTTCAGCTTTGAGGCTCAGGTGATGACCTCTGGGGTTTGGACCAGCTCCCTCTTTGCTGCCCAAGTCCCTCCCATTAGTTAGAGAGATAGGTTTGAACACAACACCCCCCACTACCAAAAAATGTAAACCCAAAGGGAAAAGAAATTTGAATTTTCAGTTTTAAAATGTTCCCCTTGGGCCAGGTGGCCACACAGGCTTTTAATCCCAGCATCTTTGAGAGGTACAGCCAGGAGAATGTGGGTTCCAGGCCAGCCTGCTCCACAGAGCAAGTTCCAGGACAGGCTCCAAAGCTACACAGAAAAACCCTGTCTCTAAAAAACCAAATGCTTCCCCTGTTCCAGCACAGGGCGAGGCTACTACAAAAATCAATGGGGCTGGAAAGTTTTCTGTTCTTTGTTCCCAGTAAAATGGTTTATTGTTGAGGATGGGGGCCAGCATGCACATGGATGTGAGTGTGGAAGTCAGAAGTCAGTGGCGAGTATCTTCCTCAACCAGGCTTTACTTTCACTTTGTGAGACAGGATTCCTTGCTGAATTTGGAGGGTCTTGCCAGCAAACCTTAGCCCTCAGACCATAGGCATAGTCCCATGTGAGTTCTGCGGATCCAACTTCAGGCCTATTGTTTGCATGGCAAACGCCCACTGAACCATCTCCTCAGCCTGCTCCTGGAATTTTCTGAGGTAGATATTGTCAAAGCTGAAGGTGTAATAAGGCCAAAAAAAAAAAAAAAAGGTTGGAGGCCATATGGCTCCTGTTCAAGACTTGCGTTGCAGCAAAGAAATCTAGAACCAAATCCCAGCCCTTGGTTCCTCAGCTCTGTGAAAGGAACAAGCTTCTACACTATCCGGCTAAGCCTCAGTTCTCCCATCCGCTAAGGATGGTGGAAGATTCTTCACTCAGGAATTAGATTAGCTAGAGAAATAAAATAAAATAACAGGCTGGAGAGATGGCTCAGTGGTTAAGAGCACTGGCTGTTCTTCCTGAGAACCAGGGTTCGATTCCCAGCAACCACAGGGTGGCTCACAGGTGTGCAGGTGTGCACTGTACACATAATAAATAAATAAATCTTAAGAAAGGGAGTGTATATGCGTGTGTGTCTGGGGTTACTGAGGGGTACGTGGGGGCGAAGCAGAACTGGCCGTGGCAGCAGCAGAGAAGGAAGAGGACGGAAAGAAAGAAAGAAGTATTCTACTTGACACATCTGGCAGATGGTGGCACAGGGTAAGTGTTGAATTTTATTGTTACCAGTCTGTGTGAGGTCCAAGCAGTCTCCCAACATTCCCCAGAAGCCTTATCTTGCAGGAAGGACCCTGGGCCTGTGGTGTGGGCTTCGTCTCAATGGTTACACATGAGCCAGAGGAAGTATGTGTGCAGGGGAGTGCTCCAGTCCATTTCCCAAGAGCCCCATATTGAAGTACAGATGCAAACCTAACTATGAAAGAGTCTGAAGTTAGGGGCCCTGAGGACACAGACATCCCACCCACCCACAGGGTCGGAGTCGGGGACAATCTACTCCACCGCAGTGGGTGGTCTCTCTGGCCCAGAAGCTTTTGCTGTGACTCAGGAAGAAGTTGCTGTTGGCCCTGGGCTACAGCAGGGATTCACATTTCCACTCAGACCCCATGTCCATCCATCGCTGGCTCCTCTTGCCTCCAATAGCCACACTTAGAGGTTTGGAGCAATGTTTCCTGTGTGCATGAGGAGGTTATACTCTGTATAGGAGTTTGGACACCAGGCACTGTTTGGGTGCCTGTGCATCTTATGAGTGCATGTGTATGCCATGTGCTGGGCTATCAGCTTGTGTCCACGTGTGTGACTTCTTGTCAAACAAAATCCCTAGAGCTTGGCTCTGTAGGAAGGGTCAGACAGCAGTCTGAGACACTTTTCATGTGTCAAGAAAGCCAGGCTCCCCTTTCAGGAAGCCCTCCCAGGGAAAATAAACCAGCAGAGCTCCTGGGGCAGAGCAGAGGGGGCTGCAGGGGTAAGGAGTAGAGGGGCCTATGAGCAGAGCCTGAAAAGGAAGGCAGTCAAATGATACCCTTTGACCCTTTGACTCTTTGACCTCTCCATAAATGCATTTCCCCCTTCATTCTTTTCCCTCAGCTGCATCCTCAGAGGCCTTTGTCCACTCACTCACCCTCTTGGCTTTGTTTCAGGTTTTTTTGAGACAGAGACTATGTAGCCCAGGCTGGCCTCCAACTCACAGTCCTCCAGCTTCAACGTCCTGGGAGGTGAGTTTACAGGCATGCCCTACTGTGCTTGTGCCTTTATTGCTTTTATTTAGTTGTGGGTGACTTTTGTCCTTTGGTGCCAAGTGGGTCACAAGCCCCTGGCTATTGACTCCAATTGACAGATCTTTCGCTTGGCGATTGGCTGACAGATTAATTATATCATATGCTTATTAAGTCCTGGGTTAGTGGCAGGCTTGGTGCTTGGCTCTTGAACTTCAGTAGTTCAAGACCGGTGATGAGAAGAAGCACTTGTCTCGTGACATTTATCAGTCTGAAAGGAAAGTCAGAAACCAACCAAAACTACACAGCAAAATATAAAGTTAAAACAACTTAGTCTGGTGAGATGGTTCAGAGTGGTAAGAATTCTTGTCACCAAACCTGACAGAGCTTAATCCCCAGGACACATATGGAGAAAGAGAGAACAGACTTCTAAAAATTGTCCCCTGGCTGCACACACACACACACATACACACATACACACACATAATACACACATACACACACATAATACACACATAATACACACATACACACACATAATACACACATAATACACACACACACATAATACACACATACACATACATAATACACACATACACACACATAATACACACATACACACACATAATACACACATATACACACATACACACACACATACACATACATACACACAGTGTGGCATACACACACACTAAGTAAATAATTTTTTAAAATGTAGGGGCTGGAAAGATGGCTCAGCAGTTAAGAGCCCTTGCAGAGAACCTGGATTAGACTCCTAGCACCCACATCTGGCAGCTTACAGTTGACTTATTTGTAGTTCCAGGGTCTGACAGTCTCTCCTGGCCTATGTGGGCACCTGCACATACATATACCCAAGTACACACACATAAACATAACATAAAATTGTATTTTCAAAGAGAGGGAGAGCCAAGTTTTTGTTTTGTTCTGTGTTATTTTTTTTTTTTTCTCAGTCAGGGTCTCACTCTGTAACCCCGGCTGGCCTCTGCCTCCCAAGTGTTTGCTGAAAGACATACCCCAGAACACCCAGCAGTAGCTGAGATGTCCTGCTTAGGAAGCCCTTTGGATTCAACCTCCAGAGTAGCTGGAACCAGAGCTGAGAAAGCTACAGTCAGTGGAATCATTTATTTTTGACAAAAAAAAAAAACCCATAAAAAACAGGTTGTTGTTGTCATTGTTATTATTATGATGGCAGTGCTGGGGATTGAATGCAGAGTGTCAATCATGCTAAACATGTACTCTGTCCTGAGCAGTGGGATTTATATGCGGCATGTGCTTTATATATATATGCTGTGTGTGTATATATATATACTATATATATTATATATATGAGGGATTTTTTTGTTTTGTTTTTTGATACAGGGTTTCTCTCTGTAACAGCTCTGGCTGTCCTAAACTTGTTTTGTAGACCTGGCTGGCCTTGAACTCACAGAGATCTGCCTGCCTCTGCCTCCCAAGTGCTGAAATTACAGGCATGAGCCACCACGAATCAGCTTTGTTGTTCTGTTTTGAAACAGAGATTATCTGTCGTTCTGGCTGAACTGATATTCACTATGTAGAATAGGCTGGCCATGAACTTTCAGCAATCCCCCTGCCTCTAACTTCTGAGTGTTGGAATTACAAGTATAAATCACCATGCCTGACAATGTTTTTAAAGTTAGGAAAGTATATACTTTCAAGACTTTGGGGTTTTTTGTTTTGTTTTTATTTGTTTTGCTTTTTGTTTTTTTGTTTTTGTTTTTTACAATAATATCCCTCATATATACTGAAAAAACAACAGGCACAGACCTGGGAGACACTGAAAAACTGAATGTCCATGGATGATGCTCAGTCTATTTATAAATCCTCAGAACCCTCCGAGATTAAGGGTCACTGTGCTGAGGAAGAGAGAAATCGGGGCCACAATCACCCCACCATGTTAGGGGGGCCTGGGTCCCACAGGAGCAGTCAAATTGAGCCAACTTCACACCCTTCCCACTTGGGCTTCTGTGGGGCACTGACCCTGGCCCTCTGCCACTACAGCCATGTGATTTAACAGCTGGTGTGACCTGTGGAGGGCAGGGCGGGAGACAGCTGAGCAGGGAGGCTCCAGGGGATGAGTATGGCCTGTAGACCCCACAAAGCAGCAGCAGCTGAGAACCTGTTGGAAATCCAAATTCTCAAAATCCAGGTTGGATCTAATCAAATGCCTAAAGCGAAGCAGGTGGGTCAGTGGCCACCCAGGATGGGCATGGTACACACCTGTAACCCCAGGACCTTGGAGGTGGAGGCAGGAGAGTCTGGAATCCAAGGTCATCCTTAGCTATGTGGTAAGCTTAAAGCCAGTCCAGGCTACAGAAAACACTTTCTCGAAAACAAAAATAAAATAAAGTTAAAATAAACAAGCCATTCAGGTAATTTCTCAACATGGCAGAGTTTGAAATCTGGGACCATAAGGATGAAGACTAGTGGGAAATATTCCAGCTAAATCTATAAATAGGAATTGAGCTATACTCTAGTCACCTCAAGGCCCTACTGACACTCCATCTCTCCCTCTGCCACCAGAGTGCTCTTCAGATAGGTCACAGGTCACCTCTACCTCTCTCTTCTTATTGTTTGAAAGGGGCTCTGCCTGATGGAGGCTGGCAACAGACTCACAAAGGAGATGAGGCTGGTCTTGAACCCCTGACCCTACTGCTCCCAACTTCCAAATGCTGGAATTAAAGGTATATACCACCACACAAGGCTCTCACGCAAGTCTTCGCTGGAACTATGTAAAGCCCTGCTTCTGTCGGCTCTCTCAAGCCTCAGTCCAGCCTCTTGCTCGGGATAGCCTTCCTGGGGACAGGGAGCAGCTCAGGACTGGTATCAGGTCCTGTTTCCTAGACAACCCAGCTGTCTCTTTGGGTTCACAAACTACCCTTAGCTCCTCAGCAACACCCACCCAGCAGCTGCAGAAGCCACCCAGCCTGGCCCAGCTTCCTCCACTGTCCCGAAGCCTGAGGGAAGTGGAGTTCAACCTTCACTTCTGTGCCCACACTCCCACACCTCCTCAAGGGAGACAGACCCACGGCAGCCTGAACCAAGACATCTCCTCAGTCCTCTTCTCCTCCTTCACTTATTAGAGGGTGCTGAGGACAGCCTAAGGTCCCCTCAAGCCCTCAGCCTGCACCCCTAATCCCAGCAGGTATCCCCCCAGCCAGCAGCAGCTCCTCCTTGGGTTACAATCCATTCACACTGGGTACCGCCCACACCGTGGGTGGAACTGCACCGCTACACAGGCCAAACAGCTGGCTGGACCACCTGCCTCAAGAGAGACCAAATGGAGGCAGAAGGAAGGGTCAGCCATGGGGGAAGTTCTGAGAGAGAGACGGGTGAGAGGGCTGGCCAGGAAGTTAGTTCCAGGACATTCTGGCATGAAGGAATTTTAGAATTCAACTGGTGCCATCTTACCATTCTCCAAGATCAGAGAGGTTGTGTTTTGTTCAGTGTCACACAGCAAACTGATATCAGAGCCAATACAAACCTAATTCCTCATTCCAGTGCCCTTTCCACCACCCTCCCTAGTGACAGGCACCTGGGTACCTGTGTCTAGAAAAAGGTCACGTTTCTGTGCCACTCCAATATGGAGGAGCCCCTAGAGGGTATCCTATATCAATTCCCCGCTCACTCATTCTGCTTCTCTCTGAGACTGAGTCCCCTGTGTACTCCCTCACTCACCCACCTCCATCACAATTCCAGCCCAACTGGGTGAGGGCTGCCCAACTCAAGGTGGTCATTCTAGAAATGTTCGTGAGCCTTGGGTCATTTAGAGACTGTGACAAAAATCGCTGTACCCTGTCTGGGGATCAGAGAGGAAAGTATCAAACTCAGACCTTAAGGAAGGGTTACCTGCCAGAGATTGTATTTACATAGTTGAAGTCTTGATGATCCAGCTCCCCATGGAAGCTGAGGAGGAGAGGGCCTGAAGAGAGAAGGCCAGTGAGAAGCCTTGGGCAGCTCTGGAGAGGGCGTCGCCTCAGTCATCCTAAATAGCTGGCCATGGCCAGAGCTGCAGAGGCTCTCCCCCCCCACCTTGCTATGGGACTTTATAGTTCAAATCGTCTTCAGTGTCAATAGGGTCCCTTCAAAATATGAGAGAATTTCCAAGGGAGCAGGTGGGACAGAACCCACAGAGACCCAGACTGTTATGATGACAAAACTGATTGAAATCCTAGGCATGAGACAGGAATGGGGTCTTCTATCTGAGATTTTTCCAGATAGGTCTGTCTCCAAATGCCACTTGTCATCTTACCCAGTTCTTGTCTAAGGGTCTCCTATATGTATGTCCCCAGTCAGGCAAGGGATTAATGTCAGGGCTATTTGTTTAAAAACAAAACAAAACAAACAAAACTGGGGTGGCCAGGAAGTAGTGGCAAAGGCCTTTAATCCCAGCACTGGGGAAGCAGAGGAGGACAGATCTTTTGAGTTCAAGGCCAGGCTGGTCCACAGAGTGAGTTCCAGGACAGCCAGGGCTACATAGAGAAATGCTGTCTTGAAAAACTAAAACTGGGGGCTGGAGAGATGGCTCAGCGGTTAGGAGCACTGACTGCTCTTCCAGAGGACCGGGGTACAATTCTCAGCACCCACATGGCAGCTAACAACTGTCTGTAGTTCCAGTTCCAGGCAAACACCAAAGAAAATTAAAAAAAAAAAAAAAATAAGAAAAAAAGAAAAACTAAAACTGAAAATAAATAAAAGAAAACAGAGGTGATAAGAAAGCCTACAAAATTCTGGAGGCTCAAGTCCTGCCTGGAGGGATCCCCAATCTGTATAGGGGTCAGGGAGCCTCACATATATATATGTGAAGATAGAGTTCCTCTGCTATCCCAATCTCTGGCCTCCCATGTGCACACATGTGCACACACACACACACCCTTGCATGCATTTCTTTTCTTTTTTTTTTTTTAAACTTTATTTACTTATTTATTTGCCTTGGTGTTTGCCTGGAACTGGAACTACAGACAGTTGTTAGCTGCCATGTGGGTGCTGGGAATCGAACCCGGGTCCTCTGGAAGAGCAGACAGTGCCCTTAACCATTGAGCCATCTCTCCAGCCCCCCTTGCATGCATTTCTAAGCTGCAAGAAGTTATATACATGAAGTGAACCTGAACTGGACTAAGGAACCACCTGTAGGTTCCCGTAGCTGGAAATGTGACAGAGGTGACCGAGAACAGTACCTACGAGGGAGCCTCAGTTCTGTTCCATGAGATCTGCTGTACTGTCTTTTCCACTGTGCTGACACTTTTGGGGTACAGGGTGCCTTCCCAAATGTCATCCAGAAAATGCTGATGTAAACCTGGTAAGTGTCCCCTCTCTGCATGGTCCAGAGCAAAAGCACTTTCCACATTCACACAGTATTTGTGTGTGTAACTGACCCACCTCACACCAGAGCATGAACTGCACAATGGCCAGCAACCTCAGTAACCACAGAGCATGTGGTGTGCAGTCACGCTTGGTGGGTGACTTGATGCATGGATGCCTAAACGGACAATGAACATGATGAGAAGCTTAGACTGGCTGGGGATGGAGCTAGGGGTGGAGGGCTTATCTAACATGCCCTAGCAATTCAACAAACCAGTGAGATGCATAGGACGGACTGCGATCCAATTGGTATACCAGGAAGGACAGCTGGGGGACAGTCTGTCTCATAGTTAACCTGTGAGAGGGAATCTGTGTCTGCATTGATGGTCACACAGCTTTCAGTAGTGCCGATTTAGAATCAAACCCAGGCCCCCAGAATGCCAGCCTATGCCCAAGAGCACTGTGTATGGCTGAGACGCTCACACACTGCACAAACCTGGAATGTACTCCTTACATTGGAACCCCAGTAGATAGCTGCTCCTGGTGTTATTGGGAGATGTCACCCTCTTGACCGTATGCAGACGCCCTGAGCTCCTTTGTTAACACATTCAAATACTTGAGACATGGATCCATGGCCCCTTTCTCCACTACCCAGGGTGCCAGCTAGAAAGAGTTCTTGGAAGGCAAGAATGGGTGACCCAGGAGGACCAGTAATGCCTCCTGTCTCTCCCAGTAAGAACTCTGCCAGACCTGGCCATGTTCCCAAGAGGCCCCTCACATATTTCTCACCTGGTTCTCTGATTATCTCTCCATAGCCATTAATACACTGAGGTGCAGATGTGAGGCTCCTATCTGAGATACAACCAAGCAGGGGCCTGAGTGCTGGGGCTCACCTCTCTTAACAAAGCCCCCTCCCCCTCCACTCGTGTGCGGGGGCCCTGGCCCCACCCGGGGAACAAGGCTGGGATTAATAAGCGGCCCGGCTCCCTCCCCTAATGGGCTCCAGCTGCACAAACATTCCCAGAATTCAGAGCCGGCTCTGTCTGGGGCGGCCCAGGCCTCAGCCCCAGCATTCCTGACCCCCTCCCCCCAGGCTTGAGACAGCTGCTCCGGAACTCAGCAACTGGCTGGGGATCGAATCCCAATTCAGCTTTTCCAGAGGTGGGGGCACCGGGATGGCTGGGGCTGCAGGCTAGGGGTGGGAGCGAGGAGCCGGGAAGAGGAAGGGAACTTTAAGGGATTTCTCTGATCTTGCTCGCAGCCCCTCCCCCATGCTGGGCGCGCTCTCAGCAGTAGGTACCAGGGGTCTGCTCAGTGTTACCTGATTTGTCTCACCAGGCAGTGCCCTTGGCTGGCAAAGCCCAGAAGGAGGTAACAGCCTGATCAGAAAGGAAAGATAAGCATCTGCTCTTGTGTTTTAATAAAGAGATCTGACTGGGCTGTGTCTTCTCAGACCCTGTGGCCAGGCAGGAGCCTGTACAAACAGGTTCTTATCAAGAATGAGAAAGAGGCTAGGGATGTAGCTCAGCAAAGGGCTTGCCTAACTACAGAAGGCTGAGGTTTGATTGCCCATCCAAAAAGAGAGTGAAAAGGTGGTACCCGGAGCAGGGAGGTACATTTGGGGACCCAGTGACAGGAGTCCTAAGGGGACACAGGTAGTCTGTATTGATGACTCTGGACCTATGTTCACATTTTCACTTCTGGATCCAGGGCCGGAAGGGATCTCACATCTGTCCTGTACCTGTTGCCCAAAGTTATGCCCAGCTGTAGACAACAGTGAGGGTTCATCTGGGGAACTGAAGGACCACATAGGGACTAATGGAAGTATAGGTATGGTGTGTGTGTGTGGGTGTAGCTGCTCAGAAGCATGAGTGTCTATGTTGTTCACACACTCTGTAAGTTTCAAGTACACACTCACCAGGGAAGGTAGCCCACCATTCCCCAAGTTATAAGAGACCCTACCACGGGGCTGGAGAGATGGCTCAGCGGTTAAGAGCACCGTCTGCTCTTCCAGAGGACCTGGGTTCGATTCCCAGCACCCACATGGCAGCTAACAACTGTCTGTAGTTCCAGTTCCAGGCAAACACCAAGGCAAATAAATAAATAAATAAAGTTTAAAAAAAAAATATTTAAAAAAAAAGTGACCCTACCACAAAACCTATGCTAGAGAGAAGCTGGGCAAGAAAGGACCGGAGGAGAAGGGGTTATTTAAGTGGGAGTGGGGAACTGGCAGTTGCCTTGCCTAGGAGGTCAGAAACGGACCTGGCCTCTGGTCAGTCAGAACACACCATTTTCCTGACCTGGGCCTCACTCTCCTTACCTTAAATAGCAGAAAGTTGGCCAGGAGCCATTCCTAAGTCTGTCCTTTGACTCGGCTGTGACAGAGTTGGGTTGGGGACATAAGAAAGATCCTCCATCTCTTCAAATCTGGAAGAAATACAGTGTGAAGGAATCTCTGACAAGAGCAGTCAACAGAGTCTCTGCAGAGGGTCCCCAGATATCACCCACCAGTCCTGAGAGGGAATCCAGAGAAAGGGGCATGATCTCTGCCCAGGGAGCCCTACTGTATAGAGGCGATGTGTCCTGTAGCATGGGGACAGAAGAAGGCTGTCCTCTAACTGGCTGGGTTGGCAATAATAGTCCTGGGTTAGGGGAAGGAAGGGCAATTGGGTCAAAGAGCCCAAGGTCATCCCCTCTCCTTCAGGTGCACACACTCCCTTCTCCTCTGGCCTCTGCTGGGGAATGAACAAAGAGGGGGAGGGAGGAGGAGGGGAGGAAGAAAACCCTCTTCCAACCTTTGTTCCTATTGGTCACACCATCCTTGCGTGTCACTTCATCTTCCTCATCTTCCTCATCCTCTCGGCCATTAATCCATGGTGACAGAGAATGAGGGCTCTGGAAAGCCCTCAACTCAACAGTTACACATCTCCATCCTCACCTCACCTCCAGCCGTGAACCAGCTCCTGAGCTGGAGGGAGAGATGTGGAACCAGAGGACTCTGATGGGGATAAGAACTCAGGAACTGGAGCCCACGTAGGGCTCCATCGGTGGGCCTCAGTTAATATGCATCTCTGGGATTTAGTGAACAGCTATGTGGCATGTAACCCTGTGCTAGAAATAAGAATCTTCCAGGCATGATTGCCCACATATTTTTTTATTCAACATAGTGTTTTTATTATTTGAGAATTTCACATAATGCACCTCGATCATACACACTTCCTGGTCCTCTCAGGTCTACATCCCCCCCCACCATGACCTCCACCCCTCTCCAAAAAAAAAAAAAAAACTATACCAAGTCCAATTTGTGTGGTTTATATACTACTGGAGCACTGTCAAACTCCCAGTGGCCACCCTCTTGACGAAAACTGAGTCCTTCCCCACCCCCGCCCCTGCCAGAAGCCATCAACTGTGAAGAGCCACACTTCAGTATCTCTATCACAATTTTTAAGAGGACTCTTCAGCGGCTTCCTGTCTAGACTGTTCCTTTTTGAGGGGGTGGGGGAGGGGAAGAAAGTCATCACAGAGGCCTCTGTCTCTCACTCTCAACAGTCTACAGCCCCTAGATACGACTACCAACGAAGCCTCCTTGCCCTTTGCAGTCATGGGTAGCACAGATCATGGGCTTCCATTGGTTTCTGGTGACCGCATAGACCTCAGTGTGATCTCTGACGGTGGCACAGACCACAGACATCAAATGACCCTAGGCCATAGCACTGACCATGGACAGCATCATGGACCTCAACAAAGACACAGGCCAAAAACATCAATATGGTTTTTGGTGGTAACACAGGCCACAGACCCCAACATGGCTCCAGGTGCCAACACAGAACACAAACATCCACACAGCCTTTGGTGGTAACACACACCGTGGCCATCAACGTGGTCTCCAGCAGGAGTACTGACCATGAATAGCAACACTGGTAGTACACATCTTTAATCCTAGCCTTGGGGGAGACAGAGGCAGGAATATTTCTGTGAGTTAAGAGGCCATCCTGTCTACTATTGAGTTTCAGGGCAACCAAGGCTACACAGTGAGACTTTGTCTAAAAAAGAAGAAGGAAGAAAAAGAAGAAAAGAAAAGGAACAGAAATCCAAAGAAAAAGCACAGCAGTATGAAGTCAGGAGAAAGAAAATTATTTCCCCTAAACTTAAGGTAGAATGCAAACAAGGGAAGGCTGACTCAACGCAGCCATAATCCACACACAATTGGATCACAGAGCTGTTTATGGGACACGAGAGAAAAAACATACCAAGACCCCTGAACCTCCTGTACAAAGGAAGTTCTGGATTATGGGGATGCAGCGGCTCCCAGGGACACTGGGGATAGTGGGCCCCCCACCCCCTCCACTCCCTCACCCTCCACCCCTCCGCCCCCCCCTGCTTCTTTCAGTTACCAATTGAGTGACAGCCTACCCCAAAATGGAGAGGCTTAAAACAATAGTAATTTAAAAAAAAAAAAAATGCCTACAGTTCTGCACTATAAGCCTCCTACACTGTAGACAGTTCTTATCATCATGGAGTGCTGTTGGATTGATGCCTGTGGTTCTGGGAATCCAAGAGGGCACCACTAATGTGTGTGGGGTTATTAGGGTGGCTGGAAGAGACAGGGCTCTTCTTCCCAAGGCCATGGCATCCACCAGTTGTCTCTCTCTCTCTCTAAGTCTTTTGTCGCGTAGTTGGCTTTAGGGGGCGGTCTCCTGAATGTTGGTATGCACTTTGTCACCAACAAAGTGTCCTAAAACTTCTCCCTTCTTCCCATGTAACCTTTTCTTCCTTCAGAGCAGTGAGACTCCTCTGACATCACTGATTCCCAAGAGGACAGAAGTACTTTAATCCCAGCACTCAGGAGGGAGAGGCAGGCGGATCTCTGAGTTCAAGGCCAGCTGGTTCCATAGAGTGAATTCCAGGACAGCCAGGGCTAAAGAGAGGCCTTTTCTCAAAAACAGCAAAACAAAATAAGCAACTAAGGTCTAACTAGAATATGGAATGGGCTGCTGAAAGGTCTCCATTCTATGATTTGGTCTCTCCTAGGCCAGAGTGAGAGCATCCTAAATCCTGAACCTATAGAAAAGCTTGGTGGCTGGAAACAGGCGAGAAATGGAGATTTGTATTTTATTATGTGCTTCCCCTTGAAAATATTTATTTATGGGATGGAGAGATGGATCAGCAGTTAAGAGCACTGGCTGTTCTTCCAGAGGACCTGGTTCCATTCCCAGCACCCACATGGCAGCTAACAACTGTAACTCCAAGATTTGACACCCTCTCACAGAGACGTACATGCAGGCAAAACACCAATGCATATAAAATAAAAGTAAATTTTTTTTTAGAAATTACTTATTTTTGTTTATTTTATGTATATGGTTGTTTTGCCTGCATGTATATCCATATTCCACACAGTACCAGAGGAGGGCGTAGGATCCCCTGGAACTGTAGTAATGAATGGCTGTTAGCTACTATATGGGTGCTGGGAACCAAACCTAGATTCTCTGAAAAGTCTTCATCCCTCTTAACAGCCGAGGCATCTCTCTAGCCATTTGTTATGTGACCTTTGGTACCAAATGTGTGCCTTTCTGAAAACTAAAGTATCTTAAAAACTGACCTAGAATCAAATTTAATTAATAAATAAAATACTCCAGCCAAGTGAAGGAGGCACACATCTTTAATCCCATCGCTCAGGAGCCAGACACAGGCAGCTCTCTGTGAGTTCAAAAGCTAGCCTGGTCTACAAAGAGAGTTCTGGAACAGTCAGGGCTATTACAAAGAGAAAACCTGTCTTGGAAAAAACCATAGGGCTGGAGAGATGGCTCACAGGTTAAGAGTACTGACTATTCTTCCAAAGGACCCAGATTCAATTCCCAGCATCCACATGACAGCTAACAACTGTCTGTAACTCCAAGAGCTGGACACCCTTACCCAGACCATATGCAGGCAAAACACCAATGTACATGAAATAAGGATAAGTAAATGATTAAAAAGAAAAGAAAAAACGTAAGTACATATATAATATACATACATACATAAAAATACCCCAAATTCTCATTATTTCCTTTTGGACTAAAAACTCCTTGGTTATGGCTCATGGTTCCTTGGATAAAGTCCAAAGCATAGCTTGAATCTTGACTATTCCCTACAGGCTGATGGGTTAAAGGTTTGGTCCTCAGCCTGGAGTTATGGGGAGATGATGGATTTCTAAAGAGTGGGGCCCAGTGGGAGGTCTTCCGGTTATGGGATGTCTTTCACATCTGGTAATGAGGAGAGAGCTCTTTTCCTCCACCAAGTGTTCCTTGCTGTGATGTACTACTTTTCCACAGGCCTCCAAACATATAGAGCTGGCCCACAACTCTAATCCCAGCACTGGAGTAGCGGGGGCAGGCAGATCTCTGTAAATTCAAAAACTACTTGGTCTATGCAGCAAATTCTAGGCCAACTAGAAATACACAGTGAGAGTGTCTCAAAAAAAATAAATAAATAAACAAAGCAAGCTGGAGAGATGGCTCAGCAGTTAAAAGCACTTATTACTTGAATAGAGGACTCAGGTTTAATTCCCAATACCCAAATGGTGGTTCACAATTACTCATAACTAATCCTAGGTGGTCCTATACGCTCTTCTTACCTTCACGGGCACTAGGCACCCAGGTGGTACATATACAGCATGTAAGCAAAATATACAAGCATGTAAGCAAAATATACAAGCATGTAAACAAAATACTCATATGCATAAAATAAAATAAATTCTAAAACCACATACAAGAACAACAGTGCTGATAGATCTCTCTCTCTCTCTCTCTCTCTCTCTCTCTCTCTCTCGATCTCTCTCTCTGTCTCACTCATAGTACTGAGGATTGAACCTAGGTCCTTGTACATGCCAGCTAGGTAAGTGTTCTTCCATTCCCACATTACACCTCTGGTTCTTTGCTTTTGGTTTTGAGAAAGGGCTCCACCTGCAATGCATGCCCATGAATTACATGACATAAGGCTGTAAGACCCTAGGCACTGGCCAAGCATTTGTCTAAAATGCTAACATTACTAAGTTACCAAGGCTGGCCTTGAACTCAACTCTGTGGCCCAGTCAGGCCCTACGCTTCTGCCTTGTCCTCTGAGTTGCTAAGATAATTGCATGCATCACCAAGCCCAGATCACCTTTTCTCTTCATAAATTGATTTGTAGTAACCAAAAGCTGACTAATACAAATACCTTCTTAGAACTTACAAGGTCCTTAAAAATCTGCCCGCCTGGCCCTGCAGGCCTTTCCCCCGTGCTGACCTCTGCACACAGCCACACGGAACTCCCTGAGCCCCTTGAAAGCACCATCTTCTCCCTGCCTTGTGGATTTTGCACAGGCCGCTGCTCACAGCGCTCCTCACCCTTAGGTCTCTGCTTAGATGTTATTTCTTCCAGGAAGTCTCGCATGCTCCATAAAGTTGGAATTTGACTCATCTACACATTCCCACAGCACCTTTGACATCCCTCCGTGTGCGCCTGTGGGCACATAAATCCAGAGAGGGAGATACACAGTTTTTAACATCTATAGGGCATGACAGTGAGCTAAGCCAAGATTTTTCGTATGATGTCTCTGGGACATGAGGAGTCTAGAGTCCAAAAGGAAGAAGGTGATAACTTGGGACGGTCCATTCTGTTTTCCCCATTAGCTGAAAGAGTTCCAAGGACCCGGGGGCTGTGGTTTCATAGGACTTCACAACCCTGACCACTTGTCACACAGCATCTTTTTTTTTAAAAAAAAACAAAACTTTATTTATTTATTTGCCTTGCTGTTTGCCTGGAACTGGAACTACAGACAGTTGTTAGCTGCCATGTGGGTGCTGGGAATCGAACCCAGGTCCTCTGGAAGAGCAGCCGGTGCTCTTAACCGCTGAGCCATCTCTCCAGCCCCATCACACAGCATCTTATCCACCATGTTCAGATGGTCAACAGAGTCAAGGCACAATGCAAGAAGACCTTCTATATTACTGTTCCATCTTTATTTTGCATGTGGCAGACATGGGGTGGTGTAAGGATGTCATGGTATACCTGTGAGGATCAGAGGACAGCCTTCAGGCATTGGCTTTCTCTTTCACCAATGTGAGTCCTGGGAATCAGACTCAGGCTCTCAGGCTTGACAGTCAGGGTCTGTCCCCACTGAGCCTTCTTGTCAGCCTCTCTTGGCTTTTTGTCACAGAGTCTCATGTGTCCCAAGCTGGTCTTAACTCAGTATGTAGCTGAAAGTGACCTTGAACACCTGGTCCTCCTGTTTCTTCTACCCCCTAAATTCTAGGATTACAGGCACATACCATCCTGCCCAGTATCTTTTCTTTTTTTTTTTTAAAAAAAAAAAAAAAAAAAAAAAAAAAAAAAAAAAAAAAAAAAAAAAAAAAAAAAAAAAAAACCTTTATTTATTTGTTTATTTGCCTTGGTGTTTGCCTGAAACTGGGAACTGGAACTACAGACAGTTGTGAGCTACCATGTGGGTGCTGGGAATTGAACCCTGGTCCTCTGGAAGAGCAGCCAGTGCTCTTAACCACTGAGCCATCTCTCCTGCCCCCCAGTATCTTTTCTTTACCCTTTTCCATATAGCTTCTAGAAGGATGCCAATGAAACCGTATCCCTCTTTCTTTGAGAAGGGAATAAGATCTTCCTGAGCCTTAGGATAAACCATGTCCTCCCTTCCCAGGGTAAATACACACACATACACACACACACACACACACACACACACACACACACACACACACACACCTACAACCATGGTTACCAGGAACACACAGTCACATGCTGATTACTTCATGGGTGTAACTAAGTTTGCCCCCAACTGCAGCCATATCTCAGGTAAGGAAACCTCAAAGTCTTCCCCTGGAGTTCTTTCTCAAGAGCTTTACTTGTTCACCATTCCTGCCTCCCCAGTATTAGTACAGGGTTGGTGGGGATGGAATCCAGTCTCCCATTGACTGAGAGGGAGGGATCCAAACTTGCTCATGCATGCCTTTGACATGCGAGATGTATGCAGCTTCCCCCTGGCCTTTTTTATAGTTTTGGTTTTTTGAAACAGAGTTTCTCTATATAGCCCTGGCTGTCCTGAAACTTAGAGACATCTGCTTGTCTTTGTGTTCTGTGTTCTGGGATTAAAGGTGTGCAGATCACCACCTGACTAAAATTGTACTATTTTTTTTTTTAATTCAACATGTGTATGCACCACCTGACTAAAATTTTACGATTTTTATTCTAATCAACATGTGTGTGTGTGAAGGCCACATGTGTGGGGACCTTCAGAAGCCAGAAGCTGTAGATGCCCTAGAGCTGGAGTTATGAGCAGCATGACATGGGTGTTGGAAACTGGAAGAGAAATTGATGCTCTTAAATGCAGCCATCTCTCCAGATTTTGTTTGAGGCTGCTTTGGACTTAAGTCAGTATAGAAATGAGATCTGGGGCGGGGGGGGGGGGGGGGGGGGGGGGGGCGGGCTGGAGAGATAGCTCAGCGGTTAAGAGCACCGGCTGCTCTTCCAGAGGACCCAGGTTCGATTCCCAGCACCCACATGGCATCTCACAACTGCCTATAGTTCCAGTTCCAGGCAAACACCAAGGCAAATAAATAAATAAATAAATAAATAAATAAATAAATAAATAAATAAATAAAGTTTAAAAAAAAAAAAGAAAATGAGTGGGGAAAATCCTTACTTTCATTAAAAAAAGAAATGAGATCTGGGGGCTGGAGAGATGGCTCAGAGGTTAAGAGCACTGGCTGTTCTTCCAGAGGACCTGAGTTCAATTCCCAGCACCACATGGTGGCTCACAATCATCTGTAATGACATCTGGTGCCCTCTTCTGGCACACAGGCATAGTGGAGGCTGAATGTTGTACACATAATAAATAAATCTTAAAAAGAAAGAGAGAGAGAGAGAAAGAAAGAAAGAAAAGAAAGAAATGAGATCTGGGGCTCAGAGCAGGCAGAGAATGCTCAGGCATCTGCTGCAGGGCCCAGGAAGGATTTTTCTGGGGATCAATCAATCAATGAACTCGGCATTCTACTCGGCCCTACTGCACTCCTCTCTACACCCACCCTGTGTCAAGCACTTCCCCCTCACACCCTGACAGAGCCTTCCTTTCTCCAAAGCCATGGTGGGCTCTTCCCTGCACACCCAGTGTTCTCAGTTCCCTTTTCCTCAACAATTCCCATGTCTGCTTTTGGTATTGAGTTTGTGTATTATCTGTTCATATGTTTTCCCAAAGCACAGGGATGCAGCTCAGTGACAGAAGATTTGTCTAGTGTGCACGAGGCCCTGAGTTCAATCCCCAGCTCTGCCAAAAATGAAAATGGCACAGCCAGGCCAAGTGACTGGTACTAGTACTTACTACTTCTAGCCTGCAGGAAGAAGATCACTACAAGTTTAAGGACAGCTGGTCCTCAAAGTGAGTGAGTAACAAGTCAGCCTTCCTTAAAACACAAAGGTAAAAGGCAATGATCAAACGCTGTCCATCTCTAACCCCTGGCACAGAACAGTGCTTGCAACCTCTGGATGAACTGTGGCTCTCAGATTCCACCAGTGTTTCTCCCCTCCACCTCTGTACTATTCACCCCACCTCCTAGGTCCCCATGGGAAGGAGCAGAGGGCTTCAAGGTTATGTGGGAAGTTTGGGCAGGGTTCTAGAGACCCCTAGGGCAATTCTGTAGAGTCTCCCAATTAGGCAAGTACCCAAGGTTGTGCTGTAGAGGTGTGGTCAAAAGATCCACCATACCCTAAGAAAACAGGCCAAAGAATTCTGCAAAGCTTCTCCAGTGTGGGAGCAAAATGGCTCCAATCCTCATGCCTCTGTTGAAATAGTCCGTGAACACACCTGTTTCTGCTGGGGTGAGACTCAAAAGAGTCTGCCGGGAAAACTTAGACCTGGGCCTCAGCCAGCGCCTTCCTGGAAGATGACCAGCTGCTGAACTGAGGTGGGGCAGGGTCGGCTGAGAATGAGGTGCCCTGGACCAGCGCTTCTCACACCTGAATATGTCAACAAGTCCTGGAACCTTGCGAAGATGCAGCTTCTGATTCTGTGGGCTGAGGTCAGCACAAAGAGTCTACCTTTCTTACAGGAGATGTCTCCATTGGAAAGCAGAGGGTAGGGTTGTAGGACTCCCAATTTGAGTAATAAAAACCTAAAAGCTGATGGTGATCCAGGAATCGGTTTCTTAAGCTTTAAAGAAAGGGCTGAGCCAGGCATGGTGGCACATGTCTTTGATCCCAGCAGTTGGGGTACAGAGACAGGTGAATCTCTTTGAGCTTAAGGCTAGCCTGGCTTACTTACATGGGAAGTTCCTAGGCAGCTGGGGCTACATAGTAAGACCCTGTCACAGAGAGAGAGCCATAAACAATGTTTAAAACTGGTCAGGAGGTAATAGAGGATAGTGTATGGTATAAGCCAGCCTGACAAATACCCAACAGACAAGAAAACTATTAGAATCTATGATTCTGTGGCCATGTTAGACATCACTAATGGATTCCAGCACTGTTCTAGTAGATGGATCCCTCTCAAGCAGTACCCCTGGGCTAGCCACACAATTCATTATGCTTGGCATAAGTCCTTTTTCTGTTGTGTTTTGTTTTTTCCAGACAGGGTTTCTCTGTGTAGCCCTGGCTGTCCTGGAATTCACTTTGTAGACAAGGCTGGTCTTGAACTCACAGAGATCCATCTGCCTCTGTTTCCTGAGTGCTAGGATTAAAGGTGTGTGCCAGAAATAACTTATTTAGCTGTTTCTCATTAGTGGTTAAGAGTCTGAATACCTTTGTTCTGCTCTGGCTCTTGAATCCAGCTTGTATGAGCATGTACTTAAATATGTTATAATCTGAAGTAAAGAGATCACTCATTTTATAGATTTTAATTAATGTTATTTATTTGTTTTTGCTTTTATTTTTGAGAAAGGGTCTCTCTACATATCCCTGGCTATCCTAGAGCTCTCTATGTAAACCAGACTGGCCTCAAAGTCACAGAGCCTCTGCCTCCCAAGTGCTAGGATTAAAGGTGTTCATCACCATGTCCAGCTTAATATAACTATTAATATTATTAATTGTATAGATGTATGGTGTTTGGTATATGCATATATACAATAAGTAGTGACTACTATGAAGAAAAAGAATATCTGTTGGCTTCACAGTTAACAGAGTAATGAATGATGCTGCTCTCCCAGAGGCTCCAGGATGGACACACAACCCACAGGGCAGCTCACAACTATTTGCAAGCCCAGTTCCAGGGGATCTGAAGCCCTCTTCTTGCCTCAAAGGACACCAGACACATAATGGTGCACAGACATACATACAAACAAAACATACATAAACATAAAATAAAAAAGAAAGAAAGGCGGGGGCTGGAGAGATGGCTCAGAGGTTAAGGGCACTGACTGTTCTTCTAGAGGTCCTGAGTTCAATTCCCAGCAACCACATGGCGGCTTACAACCATCTATAACGACATCTGGTGCCCTCTTCTGTATACTGTATACATAATAAGTAAATAAATATTTTTAAAAAATAAAAAAGAAAGAAAGGCAGGGGAGACAGACCTGAGATCTGGAGTGAGAAAGGACCAGAGTGGAAGGCCGTGCCAGCCGTGAACGGTGGAAGGTTTAGTAACTGTCTGGATGGCTCTGAGCTCCCAATTGAAAGTGGCAGGATTGAGCTGAGCGACAGTCGTTAGTTTAGACAGCTGTGCTCAGAGCGCTGAAGGAAACTGTGGATGACTTAGCAAAGGGCAGAAAGGTATAGCCAGTCCTTACATGTTTTATTGACCTTGAGTGATTTTACAGCCAGCAGCTGATAAGAATAGAAGCAATTCTTCTCCACAGAAATGCAGACTCTCCGGTGGAGATGTGATTGATTACAGCCCATGGGTATTACCCACTCTGGCATCCAGGCACTACTCATCTCGGCCTTCTAGATGGCCCAAACATGTCTCTGCTTCAGGTTCTCTTTTGAACAGGTTGTAATAGCTTATTGGCATCTTCATTAATTAATGAGTTAATTAGAAATCCTGACATGTTGATTACATATTTTAGTAATTACTGTGGCAGATAGGAAAACTTTTTTTTTTTAACATTCTCATTAGCAGCAAAGATTGTGTAGGTTTCCAGAATTCTCTGCCCTGCCAACATAGTTTCAGGTGTGTGTGTGATAATGCACGTGTGTGAGAGAGAGAAAGAGAGAATGTGGGTGTGTGTGTGCGTGTGTGATAATATATGTGTGTGTGTGTGCATACTCAAGAGACTTGAGGAGGACATGGGATGGACATGGGATGGACATGGGATGCCCTCCATCATGCCACCTTATTTCCTTGAGACAGAGCCTCTCACTGAACCTGATGCTGCTTTTCCGCTAACCTGTCGGGTCCTCCTGTCCCTCTCCCAGTGCTTTGGTTAAAGGCCCAGGGAGCCCAGCTCAGCGTTTACTGATCCTCACCCTTCTGCAGCTAACACACTTGCCCACTGAGCCTCCTACACCCTACCACTTCTTAATACATGTGAGTTTTATGAAAGATTACTTCAGTTCACTACTTGAATGGTTTTGTTCCCCCCCCCCCCCCGAGACAGGATCTCTCTGTGTAACAGGCTGTCCCCAACTCACTTTGTAGACCAAACTCACAGAGATCCACCACCCAGGAGAACAAAACAATGGCTTCCTTTCACCATGCTTTATATCTTGGCTGGGCTAGGAATTAAACCAACATCATATAAAGTAGCAGGAAAAAAACTTAATTAGACATGCCCACAAAGAAGGAACCAGGAAGGAACAGGTGCTCAGGACTGCTGGGAAGCCTGACACAAAGAGGTTCAGAAGATACTGGGAGAGAACTTGGCTTGGGGGTGGGGGGCGCTTCCCTATCACAGACAAAGCCCTGGGTTCAACCCTGAGCTCACACACCTGTAGTCCCAGCCTAGAAGGGGATGGTTGAGAAAAAGATAAGAAGGCTGGAGACTCTGGGCCAGCATGGCCTCCTCAAGACCCTAACAAGGCAAAAAAAAAAAAAAAGGCTCAAGAGAGAAATTGTATGAGTAAAGTTGATTCGTCTTCTTTTTCTTTAAAGATTCATTATTTTTTTTTAATTTTATGTACAGTGGTGTTTTGACCTGAAGCTAGAGTTACAGACAGTTGTGAGCTGCCCTGTGGGTGCTGGGAATCGAACCAGAGTCCTCTGGAACAGCAGTCAGTGCTCTTAACCACGGAGCCATCTGTCCAGCCCCAAAGTTGATTCTTTTATGCAGATAAAAATCTCTCATAGAATAAGTCTTCTCCATCACATCACACACACACACACACACACACACACACACACACACACACACACACACACACTTAACAGACAGGCTCCAGGGCCTGTGGTCTTGGCCTCTTGCTAGGTTTGGACATATAGAGATAAAGACACAAACATAGTATCAAGGATGGGTGTCAGGAATACTGGGTGGGGTATGGCTGCCTGCCAGCCTCAGGCAGTTCTGAGGTCGCTGTGGAGGGTAGAGCATTCAAGTCCCAGGGATTATAAATTGCAAAGTCAAGAGGCAGGTTGGTCTGAGATCATACGAACCAGCGGATGCATCTCACACTATGGGAATAAAGAACTTTGGACACTCCTTGGGGATCTGGTAGAAATGTTTTTCTTTTTTCAGTGTTGGGGATTGAACTCAGGACCTTCCCCACTTACCTTACAGTAGGCAGATACTCTTCTGCTGAGCCTCACTCTCATCCCATGCTAGCCTGGAAGGATCTAAGCAAAGGAATTGTGAGCTCTGCCTCCACATTCACTGTCTAGGGCTCTCCCAGCCCCCTTGGCACAAAACACTAAATCTGTAGGTAGAATTCCCTACAAGCCATGTCTGCCGGAGACGTCCTTGGGACGCTTAGATGTGTGTGTGGGAGACCCATACCCCATGCCACGTGGGATCAGTAGCTGGGAACTCCCTCTAGCCTTTCCACCCATCATTCCTGCTGTCCCAAGTCCCAGCTTTTCTACCTGAGCGAACAGTCTTCTTTCCCCCCCTTCCGTCCCTGACCACACTCTGCCTCCAGCCGCTGTAGCAGAGGCTCGCTTCCCCGGCCCTTAGGGATAGAAGGATGGTAGCCAGAGCTTCCTGGGGCAGCAGGGCTCTGGCCTGCACCCTTCCCTCCCACTGGGCTGCGAGGTGATTACTTGTGTTAATTATATCCAAGCTATTTCCGCCTGGCATGAGCCCACCCACCCACAGAGCCAGCCTGAGAAAGGATGGGGCCAGCTATCCTGGGAAGGTGTCCTGATCCCTGCCGTGGTCAAAGAGGGGGTGTTTGCTCCCCACCCCCCAGGACCCTCTTATCCCTTCCTCTTCCGGGATCCTTGTCACCACCTTCCACCTCCACCCTTCTTTTTTTTTTTTCCCTTCACACAACTCCCTTTTCCTTCCCCTCCACGTCTCCCCAGGTTTTAAATGAAATCACTGGGCTCTGAGTTCCGCACGAGGCCCCGACATAATCGCTCTGATTGGGGCTAATTATAAGGGCCAGATCGGGGAAGCTGGAACCTTCAGAGAAAGCGCTGGCTTTCAAACACAGGGCTCAGAGCTCCCCAGGTTGGCTCTTCACTGGGTCCCATTGGGAAGGAGACATCCCAGGCCACTGGCAGTCAAGAACCAGTGTGTCCCCGTGGGAGCCCCACCTCCTTCATCTTTCTTTGGCCTTAGCCCTTCCGGATTGTAAAATCTGGTACCTTTGGAGGGCTTGGAGGACTAGTCTGCAGGGGAGGGAAGGCAGCTGGGGAAGGAAGGCTCTTAGGCTGGGAAACTGAGGCAGGAGGTTCAGGAGGATCAGGGGAGGAGGCAGGAGAAGCCAACTGTGACAGCCCGGCCCTAATTAGCTGGTTTCAAAGCCCTTGCAGAGGCGCCCCGCCCTGGTGTGTGCCCTGCTCACTCAGGCAAGTAAGACATTTGTGTCCTAATCAGAGAGGGAGATGAACATTGTCCACCACCACCCGGAAGAGCTTCTAAGACATTTGACCAGCCTCCAAGACACTAGGCTAGCGTTCAGAAGCAGAGATGGATCCTAGAACCACGAGAAATCATTCTAAGCTGTGAAAAGTACCACAACAGGTTATAAGGGGCTCAAGAAATGTATGTCCTTTGAGCCAAGAAGTCTACTTTCAGGAATTTATCCTAAGTAGTTGGGAAAGGGTTTATCTGACATGTGCTCTGGGCTGGCTCTGTCTGTATCACCTAGGCTTATCCGCAGGGCAATCTTGCTTGATGGGAGCCATGGAAACACCAAGCAGAGGTGAGAAAATCTGCAGAAGTACACACAATTGGTCTGCCTCACCCAGGTCTCTCCACACAGAGGCAGAGACCTGTCCTTTGTCCAAACACTCAGCTGTGACTGATAATTTGTTACCTGAAAGGAAGGAGGATTCCATCATCCTAAGAACCATCTAGGGGCTGGAGAGATGGCTCAGAGGTTAAGAGCACTGACTGTTCTTCCCGAGGTCCTGAGTTCAATTCTCAGCCACCACATGGTGGCTCACAACTATCTATGATGACATCTGGTGCCCTTCTTCTGTATACTTAATAATAAATAATAAATTAAAAAAAAAACATCTAATTTGGGGGTCTGTTTTTATGGGTCTAGTTAGTCCTGCCTGTGTGTGTGTGTGTGTGTGTGTGTGTGTGTGTGTGTGTGTGTGTGTGGTCATGGCCCAGGCTGGCTGAGAATTCACTTTGCTGTCCAAGTCATCCTCACTGTCAGCCTCCGGAGTGCTGGGATTACTAGTATGAGTGGTCCCTGTTCATCACAGACTGCTGTCCCACAGCAGAGATGAGTGTCAGTAGCTGGACCAGGGGAGTTAGCCAAATGGTCTGGAATCCTTCTAAACTTAAAGTGCAGAATTGTGTTTTCAAGCGAGCTGGCCTCTCCCTGTTCCCTAGCCCCCCCCCTCAAGACCTAAAGATTGTTCATAATTCAGGTCGGTGCATTCTTCCATCAGAAGTTTGACTTTAGGAGTTTGAGGTGATCCAGTGAGCAGCTACAGGTCCACTGAAAAGAACCCAATACTCAATCTTTGGGAGACAGAGGAATTTGTCTAGGAAAATGTAAATGATCCCCTTGAAGGTTGGCTTTCTTTTTTTTAAGTTTTACATTTTAAAAAAGATTTATTTACTTATTATGTATACAGTATACAGAAGAGGGCACCAGATTTTGTTATAGATGGTTATAAGCCATAGGACCTCTGGACTAACAGGCAATGCTCTTAACCTCTGAGCCATTTCTCCAGCCACCCCTCCCCACCACACACACACACCGGGCTAGCTTTTTAAACTAACATTGGAAATGTTTTTGAGATAAGACTGGGATTTGGGGGGGTGGGGGGAGCAGTTAGCTCAAAGTGACATCTAGCCACAGCTGAGCTGCCCTGGCATGCTAGGACTTGAGAGAAGAGACACCTATGTCTGTGACCTACTAAGTCTTCCTTTTCTAGCCTTCCTGCCTTCCATTAGCTGCGGGGCCATCCTCCAGAGGGGAGAAATACCCATTTACAAGGTAGAAAGTGATTCCCGCCTATAGGACCTAGAAATGGCAAAGTGAACCTTGGAGCTTGTGCGTTTTAACTGAGTTCTCCAAACAAGAGAGACACTGATTCCAGGTGCAGCCTCAAACTCAGGCAGCTCACCAGCTCACCCTTGGAGTTTCCTTTAGAGCCTTTTTCCAGCCTATGGTGCCCTCATGCTTCGGCCTGAAGCTCCCTTCCTTAAAGTGGGGGCGGGACGTAAGGCCGGCTCCTCCATCGCTTTCTCTCAGGCACTTCAACCCCTAGGCCACCTTTTAAAGGAGGGGGCTGTACCTTTAGGATCTGTGGCCCTCGAAGAAGCTAATTTACCCACACACACACTCCTTGTCCCTAACTGCTTTGTCTACTGTTGCAGGCCCCGCATCCTTTGTTGGCAGGAGACCTTGAGGTGAGGGAATGAGTTGGGAAGAAAAGGCAACAATCACCAGCTCACCTCTCTTTGAGTCATTCCTGTGAAGGCACAGAAGGGGGTGAGCCTAGACCCTGGGACTCTTAGGGTGGGGGAGGCTCTCCCCAAATCTTCAGCAGACACCAGCATCCCTCTTCCTGTAGCACTTCCTCTCAGGCACTGGTTAAACCCCACTTGGTTCCTGAGGTCTCACCTTTTTTGCCAGGAGAGGCATTCATAGTTGTGTGGAATTTAACTTTCCTACAGCCTTTGCAGGGATCTTTTGGCCCTGGGGAGGTGACACTGTTCCCCCCACCACCAGGCAAATTTACACTGAAGACTTAGTGAACTTGGCACAAATAATTGGGGGAAAGACTATATATTTTGGGAAGGGGGTCTCTGCTGAAACGCCCAGGCTTCAATACAATTGCAAACAAAGCCCCACATATGACTTCAATTACCACCAAACATTTCTCTTTCTCTCCCCCAACATAAACTAACACACAAATGCTTGCAAGTCGGGGTTCCAACTTAGTCTCCCCCCTTGTCCCCAAGTCTGCCAACAAAAGATGATAAGAAATCAATTTTCCCGTAACTATTTAGTCAAACAATTGAGGCCTCGGCAAGGAACCCACTCTACCCAACCCCCAACCAAATGGGTGAATGGGAGAGGGAAAGGGGGTGTGGTTTGGTTAAGGGGTGGGGGAGTTACAACCCTGTTAAATACAATTAAAGAGCTAGATGTCTTAAGATAATTAAATGCACTTTATTATGATGATTATTAGGTTTTAATTTGCACTATTATCAAGAAACAGGAGAAATGGCGCAGCAGAGCTCTGGCAGCCTAGTCTTAAATTCCTTGGCCTTCAAATCCTAAAATACTCCAAACGGAGGGAACCACTGTGTGTTGGAAACTCAAATTCTCACACTGGCGAAGATATTTTATATATCGTCTCTCAAGCAGCTAACTTAAGGAAAAATCTTTACTTTTATTGTGTGCTGGGGGAAGAAACGTGTTAGAAACATTCTCTCAATCTTATGATATAGAATGTCATGTAAACACTCAACCCCACCCCCACAACCACAAAGAGCCTGCCCAGAGAGGCCTTCTAAAGCAAACTTAACCCAGTAGTTCTTGTTGTTTTCCTGGACAACTTTTTATTTTATTTTTAAGGCCAGTCTTTTGTCAAAAGAAAACTAAAATTCCCACCAGCCCATCCATTCCCCTCCCTCCGGCCCAACCGTTTTTTACTGCTTTTGGAACAAACAAACAAACAAACCCCCACACATAACACACACCCCAACCCTAAAAACTGCTAACCTGGATAGCACTGCGGGGAGCAGCCTAGCAGGGGAGAAGGGAAAAGAGCCAAAGGTCCCAGGGTTTGCAAATACAGAGTGGTAACCGTAAAATTCAGTGAAAGAGGGTAGTTCTTAAAATGGTGTGTGTACTGGGCGGGCGCGGGGTGGGGGGGTGTCAAAACACACTTCACAAAGCGTTTTGTTGCTCATTCTCAGCGCGGGATCCCGAGCTAAAGCACAGAAAGATCTCCGTGCCCTCGGGGGAGTGGGCTAGGGGGGTGGGGGCCATTCCTCCCCACATCTCCGCCCTCTCCCTAAAAGTCGTATGTTTTTTCCACGTCTGCATCTGGATTGGGAGGTTTCCAGATTTCGAGTGAGGGAGACAGAACAAATGAGGGGGGTGAGCGGGGGTGGGGTGGGGGGAAATGGGGAAACGGGAAATAAAATATAACAAAACGAATCCAAGTCTTGTTAAAAAAAAAATCTCCAACAGCTTCCACAGGACCCGCGAAGGCGAGGAGGCTCGCAAATTTGGCTTTTAAAGAAGTCGAGTGGAACTAACTCCCAACTCCTTGAAGCCAACAAAAACAGCGCGCAAGCTAGGTGCCTCTCCCAGCAGGCCCAGCCCTGCCAAATCACCAAAAAATTCGAACCAGAGCACAGGGCGGCTTTTAAAAGGGCACTTAGAAAAGGCGAGACCTCCTCCCCCCACTCCGCTCCATTCTTCAGCCCTGGCGCCCTCGCTGATGCTTTTTTTTTTTCCTTTTTCCTTTTAAATAGAAAATATATAATTAAATTTACAAAGACTATTTACAGTTTTAATTACAAACCTGGTAGGGGGTGTTGGACATTGTTCTTTTTAAAAAGCGACCTAAAATAAAATGGTTTTTACTGTTCTTTATTTAAAAAAATAAAATAGAAGTCCCTAGGGCGCACCCAGTCCCCGAGTGAAGGAGGGCACCGTGCGGTCCGGCCCTGGGGGAGGGGGTGCCCACCAGGCGAGGCCGCTTCACACGGTGGTCTCCCCATGCCGGCTGTTGGTGAGGCGCGTGTAAAACTTTCTCCATGAATGCAGCGTCTTGCCGGACCAGATCCAGAAGCCCGACGTGATGCCGACGATGAGCGTCATGAGGTATTTGATCATGTAGACTGTGAAGTCGGGCGACATGCGCGGCGTGTAGTGGGCCGGGCACGGGATGGCCAGGCTCTTGCAGTGCTGGCTCACCCACGAGCGCTCCCAGTGCTCGCGGAAGGCCTGCTCATAGAAGTAACAGGCGATGACGATGGTGGCCGGGACTGTGTAGAGCACCGAGAAGACGCCGATGCGCACCATGAGCCTCTCCAGCTTCTCCGTCTTGGTGCCATCGTGCTTCATGATGGTGCGGATGCGGAAAAGTGACACGAAGCCGGCCAGCAGGAAGGACGTGCCGATGAACAGGTAGACGAAGAGCGGCGCCAGCACGAAGCCCCGCAGCGGGTCCAGGCTGTTGAGGCCCACGAAGCACACGCCGCTCAGCAGGTCGCCGTCGATCTGGCCCATGGCCAGGATGGTGATGGTTTTGACGGCCGGAACGGCCCAGGCGGCCAGGTGGAAGTACTGCGAATTGGCCTCGATGGCCTCGTGGCCCCACTTCATACCGGCTGCCAGGAACCAGGTGAGAGACAGAATCACCCACCAGATGGAGCTGGCCATGCTGAAGAAGTACAGCATCATGAAGAGTATGGTGCAGCCCTCTTTCTTAGTGCCCTGCACCACCGTGCGGTAACCGTCCTCGGAGAAGCGCTCATTGCACACCACGCGCTCCTGGAGCACGAAGCCCGCAATGTAGGCCACCGACACCATAGTGTAGCAGCCCGACAGAAAGATGATGGGTCGCTCTGGGTAGCGAAAGCGCTGCATGTCCACTAAGTACGTGGTCACCGTGAAGAACGTGGAAGCGCAGCACAACACCGACCAAGTGAGGATCCAGAGACGGGCAAAACGCGTCTCCTCCTGCGAAAAGAACATGGAGCCGTCGGGTCGTGAGGGTTCGCAGGGCGCTGCACAATCGCGCTCACCCAGAAACTTATAGCTGAGATAGGACGGCACCTTGAGGACGCGGGGACAGTGGAAAGGGTGCTCCAGAGTGGCGTAGCGTGGGGGCCCGCCACCACCGCCTGGGCCGCCCGGCGTGCCACCCGCGCCCGGCTGCAGCCCGGAAGGCGGCGCGGTGGTGAGTAGCGCAGGAGTTCCATCCTCGGAGTGATTCTGGCCCACGCAGATCTGCTCCGCGCCGTGACGCGGGAAATGCTCGCAGCGGAGGCGCTCGGGCCACTGGAAGCCGAACTTGTTCATGAGCGCCTCGCAGCCTTGGCGCGCACGCTCGCAGATGGAGCGGCACGGCGGGATGGCCTGCTCCAGCACGGTGCACACCGGAGCGTACATGGAGCACAGGAAGAAACGCAGCTCAGGCGAGCACTGCACCTTCACCAGCGGGTAGAACTGGTGCACCTCCAGGCCCGCGTCCTCCTGGTTCGTGTGGCCAAGAAGGTTGGGCATGATGGTCTGATTGTAGGCGATGTCCGTGCACAGCGGGATGGAGATGGGCTGGCAGAAGCCGTGGTCCGGGATGGAGATGCCCTTCTCCCCGTGAAACTGGGCCGGCCCAGCGGCCGGCAGCAGCAACAGTGGCAGCAACAAGCGGGGCAGGGCGCTGCGGGGCAGGACGCTGCGGACCCGCATGCTGGCCGCCGCCCCCCACTCCGCTCTTGGGCGCCCCCCAGCCCCCGCCCCCAACCCCGAGACCGCGCGCCTTCCCGGCTGCCGCCGAGCTGCCCGGCCTCCCGAGCGAGCCTCTTTGCAAACTTTGCTCGCGGCCGCAGAGTTGGGGAGGCCGGGCGGGGGAGGGGGCGGCGCACCCGCCTGCTGGCTCGCCGCGGTCGGACTGAGTGGTCGAAGACAGGGCGCACCGCTGCCCTCGCTCCTCTTCCTCCTCCTCTAGCCTCTGGGCTTCCCCTCTCCCCACCCTCCTCTACCCAGCGACTCCTTTGTGCCTCCTTCAGCCCTCACCTCGGCCTCTCCGATCCCAATTAGTCGGTTTCAAGGGGGCCCCCGCTGTCGGCCCCGCCCTCTCCTCAGCCCCCCCTTCAAAGGGATCCTTGAAACCGCCCCGTCGAGCTTTGCTCCGTCCCAAAATGTGCTCTCGGCCAATCAGATTTAAACTCGAGGACCAGCCCCGAGGGCTGGATTGGTCTACCGCAACATAATGAGATCAGAAACCAGATGCCAAGAGAACTCTCCCCCTCCCTCCTTTTGCTTTTTTAAAGAGACAAGCTGTTATTATATTAGGGGCTGTTTGCTCAATCCGTGATTTCTTCGCAGTCGCCCAGGGGATGTCCGGGGACACGTTTTCCCAGGGTGGCGTCCGAACCAGGCGATTCAGGCCTGATCTGTGGTCCTGGAGCCCAGGCGCTCGGAGGTACGCGAGCTCTTTGCTCCCGTCCACCGCTCCTCAACCCCCTCCCCCTTTTCCAGCACCATTTATAAAGTCAAGCGAAAAACACATCTCAGGTTACAAAATTTAGAGAAGTGTATGTGTGTGTTAAAAGCGAACATTGAGCAAAGAGTTCTCTCACCCCTTCTCATATAGCCGAGCTAAGTGTCACTTCACCCTCAACAAGGACCCGGAGAAGTTTGCCTCTCCCCTCCCCCTTCGCACACCCTTAAGTAACCCTCTGAAAAATGAGAGCCTGTCTCTTTAAGGGGCTCTTAAAGGGGCCGGGACTCCGGGGTGTAATTGCCCCATAGCCAGCACAAAGGAGCCCATTATGGTTCTTTGTGTTCCGTGGCACCTCAAAGTGAGAAAATTCAGGAACTCGGAGGCCAGGCTGCAGGGTTGGGCCAGGGGTAGGGGGTGAAATGAAGGAGAAAGGCCGGGAGCTGAGATTTCAATCCACCCCCCTTCCGAGGAAAATCTTAATTATGCAAAGTAAAGTTTAGTTGCCATAAGGAGGAGGTCTTAATGGAAAGTTAATGGCCGGGGGTGATGGGCAGTTTTGAAACCTCTCTCTTAGGTCTGACGAATGTTTGGGGGAATTTGCCTTCTCCCTCCCCATTCCTGCTCCGCCTCCTAAAAGCTTCCAGATTTGATCTCCCGGGAGAAAAGGGAGTTTTATCCAAACTTTAAGCGATTCCACACCCGAAAGATGGTGTGTGTGGCGAGGGAGGAGGCTAGGGTTGGGGTAAAGAATTTCTCCTCTCCATCTCTCACCTGGCTCAGGGGTGGGGTGGCCCGGAGAAAGTCCCCATCCCCCCAACACGTAGGCTAGTAAATTTGAGGTCTGGAGAAGGGAGGAAATTTGCATGGGAATCTGTCTCGTACTGACTGATGGATCAATTATTTCTGTTGTCTCTCTGGGGGGAAAGAGGAGGAGAACGCAGAAAGAAGAAAGTTTAGAAAGCGGCTTTTGCGTCTCAGTGTAGGCCAAATCCTCCTAGGCACTTCCT
Organism: Sigmodon hispidus; assembly: GCA_004025045.1. NCBI lineage: Eukaryota > Metazoa > Chordata > Mammalia > Rodentia > Cricetidae > Sigmodon > Sigmodon hispidus. Next base: position 85,778 of record PVIH01005613.1, read on the forward strand.
GCTCCGACCTAGGACTGAGCGGTGTTTAGAAACAGCAAAATAGCAACTTTAAGGAGAGAAGAGTGTATGATGAACCTGGGCTTCACGGGGCTAAAAAGAGGTCCTCTTTCTTTCTCTCTCTCTCTCTCTTTTCTTTTCTTTCTTCCTTTCTTTTTCCTGACTAGATGAGTGATTGTAAATTTTCAGCAGCTCACACCTGTGATCTCAGAAGTAAAGCTGAGGCAGGAGAATTAACTAAGTATCCCAGACCTGCCTCAGCTGCAGTATGAGAATGAAAAGAAAGGAAGGAAAATATTTAAGTTCTTTTCAACTTAAAAAGCTTCTTATTAGATTTTTTTAATACAAGGCCTCATAATATAATCCTGGCTAACCTATAAAACGCTCTATGTAGACCAGGATGGCCTAGAACTCGTAGAGATCTGTCTTAATGTGCTGAGATTAAAGGCATGTACCACCACACTCAGCATCCTTATTGGAGTCTTGAATAAGCTCTGTTTCCCTTCTTTTAAAGAAGAAAGTGTTCTAGGGCAGGAGAGATGCTCAGTAGTTAAGAACACTGGCTGCTCTTCCAGGGGACCCGAGTTGGAGTCCCAGAACCCACTTAGTGCCTCTCTAACTCCTGTTCCAGGACATCAGACGCCCTCTTCTGGACTCCCTCGGTACTACATGATACACATACGGGCTGGCAAAATACCTGCACACATAAAATAAATAAATAAAATTTAAAAAGTAAGACAGGCTCCTGTACCCCATTTAGTAAGTTCACAATCTAATATAAATTAAGACTGGATCCCCAGTGTAAGTGCTTCAACTCGGATTTCCTTCCAGAACAAATCCATTTCTAATTGATGGGTGGCCAGAGTGACGGTTATCCCCTAGAGCCCTCGAAGACGGAGGGGTAGCGTTAGGAACTGGAAATAAAGAACCTTTTAATACAGCCATTCAATGTTTCGTTCCTTCCACACATTATTCCTCTTCTGTCTCCCCCTGTCCCTCCCCCCTGCTTCCTTCCTCCCCCCACTTCCCACCCCGTCTCTCTCCCTCCCTCCTTTTCTCTCCGGGGAAGAATTCAAAATGGGATCCCTGTCACTGAGTCCTGACCTGTGCTGTGTGCCTCTCCCCCCAGGCCTTCCACACACTAAGGCTTTCTTTTTTTTTTAAATATTTCTTTTTATATTTTATGTGAATTGGTATTTTGCCTGCATGTATAACTGTGTAAGGGTGTCAGATCTTGGAATTACAGACAGTTGTTAGCTGCCATGTGGATGCTGGGAATCGGACTCAGGTCACACTAAGGATTTCTGATTTTAAGACAAACATAATTGCTGAAGGAACTGAGGCTGTGCCCTCATTGTTACCCAGACTGGTCTCAGACTCCTTTTACAGTGTAAACCATGTACTGAATAACTCCAGAATATCAAAGTCTTCTGTAGAAAGCTCAGTGGCTAACGTCACTTGCTGCTTTGCCCGATGATCCCAGGGACCCGCTGGAGGAAGAAGAGAACTGAACGCCACAAGTTGTGCCCAGACTTCCACACCTGCCTACACACAAAATGGTGGTACAAGCCTTTAATCCCAGTGCTCAGGACACAGAGGCAGGTAGATCTCTGTGAGTTCAAGACCAGCCTGGTCTACAGTGAGAATAAAAGGACAGTCAGGGATGTTACACAGAGAAACTCTGTTTTGAAATAATAATAATAAATAAATAAAAATACAAAAAAAATTAAGGTGCTGAAGAGATGGTTCAATGGTTAGGAGCACTTAATCTTTCCAAGGACCTATCTCAATTCCCAGCACCCACATTCTGGCTCACAATCATCTGTAAGCCCAGTTCCAGGGGATCTGACACCCTCTTCTGGCCTCAGTAAGCACCAAGCATGCACGAGGTGTACAGACATGCATGCAGGCAAAACACCCGTGCACATAAAATTGAAAAATCTAAAAAGAGAGTCACTCGAGGTGTCTTATGTCTTTAATCTCAGCACTTCTGAGGCAGAGGCAGCAGATATCTATGAGTTCGAGGCCAGCAAAAGCAAAGAGTGAGACCCTATTTCAAAAAACAAAAAATAAAATCAGGCCTGCTGGAGTATACATATATATTTTGCGGTGCCAGGTACTGAATTCAGGGTCTTACATATTCTCGGCAAGTGCTCTGTCACTAAGCTATATTCCTGGCCTTGTTTTTTAAATTTATATCTCTCTGTGTATACAGTTATTATTAGTTGGTTTGTTTTGAGACAGGTTCTTACTATGTAGCACTGGCTGACCTAGAACTCCCTATACTTACTGGATCTGCTTCTGTCACTTGAGCATCACCATGCCAAGCTATTTTGTTAAAGATGTATTTATTCTTTTTTTAAAGATGTATTTACTGGGGGGCTGGAGAGATGGCTCAGCGGTTAAGAGCGCCCCAGTTGCTCTTCCAGAGGACCCGGGTTCGATTCCCAGCACCCACATGGCAGCTAACAACTGTCTGTAGTTCCAGTTCCAGGCAAACATCAAGACAAATAAATAAATAAATAAATGTATTTACTTATCATATGTACAGTGTTCTGCCTGCATGTATGCCTGCATGCTCAAAGAGGTCACCAGATGTCATTACAGATGGTTGTAAGCAACCATGTGGTTGCTGGGAATTGAACTCAGAACCTCTGGAAGAACAGCCAATGCTCTTAATCACTGAGCCATTTCTTCAGCAAAACATGTATTTCTTTATACTTTAAGTGTAGAAGTATTTTTCCCGTGTGTATCTAAGTGTAATTCATGCATGCCAGGAGCTCTCGGGGACCAGAAGAGGGCACCGGATCCCTGGTACTGACTGAAGCTATCATGTGGGTCCTGCAACTCAACTCTAGTCCCCTTACAAGAGCAGCAAGGATTCTTTCTTTCTATTTTTGTTTTATCCAAGACATGGTTTCTCTGTGGAACAGCCCTCAGTGTCCTGGAACTCCATTTGTAGTTCAGGCTGACCTCTAACTCACAGAGATCTGCTTGCCTCAGCCTCCCAAGTGCTGGGACTAAAGGTGTGAACCACCACCACCCAACTAGCAGCAAGTATTTTTTTTAATATTTAATTTTATTATTTTATGTGAATTGGTGTTCTGCCTGAATGTATAATTGTGTAAGGGTGTCAGACAGTTGTTAGCTGCCATGTGGGTTCTGGGAATCGAACTCAGGTCCTCTGGAAGAACAGTCAGTGCTCTTAACCACTGAGCCATCTCTCCAGCCTGCAGCAAGCAGCAAGTATTCTTAATGGCTGACACATTTCTCCAGGTCTTTTGTCCTTTTGAGACAGGATCTCATTAACTAGGGCGTTTTGGAACTCACTTGTAGGCATAATTTTCCTGTCTCAACCACCTGCTCCCAAATAACTAGCAGCCACTTTCCAAGTAACTGACTCTTAATACAAATAACTGAGACTTAATACACATTTAAATGCTTGGCCAATAGTTCAGGCTTATTACTAACTAGCTCTTTACAATTTAACCCATTTCTACTCATCTATGTGCTACCCAGAGGCTCATGGCTTGTACCTCTACCCCATTTTGTGTATCGGACTTGTTCTTCATCTGGCTGAGGAGCCCTCTGACTCTGCTCTTCCTCATCCCATCATTCTAGATTTGGCTTTCCTGCCTAACCTTACAGCTTGTTTATTAACCCTATCATAGAGACATATATTCAGACAGTGTCCAGAAGGAGCCCATACACCTATGATTTTGCCTCAACCTCCTGAGTAGCATAGATTTCAGAGCTGTATAACCCCAGGGGTTTTTTGTTGTTGTTTTGAATCAGGATCTCACACAGCTTGCTGGGGTCTCAGAATCACCTGCTATGCAGTGGAGTAGGGCATTGACCTCCTGACCCTCCAGTTTCCACTTTCCAAAGCCTGGCATCACAGGTGTGCACCCACACCCGACACTTACAGCTATATGGACTCCTCCACTGCAGTGTGTAACACCTTTAAACTGGTGTATTAGGGCTGGAGAGATGGCTCAGCGGTTAATGGAACTGATTGTTCTTTCGGAGGACCGGGGTTTGATTCCCAGCACCCACATGTCAGCTCACAACTGTCTGTAGTTCCAGTTCCCAGTTCCAGGCAATCACCAAGGGAAAAAAAAAGATAAAGTTTTTTAAAAATGGTATATTTATTCACTTAACAAATTTATAGATGAAGCACCAGACCCACCAGACCCAGCGGTGTTCCTGTGCAGCTTAGGTGCCATTGGGAGAGGTTCACATTCAATACACATTCACAAGTGTGGAAAGATAAAGCCCAGGGGCTCAGCTCTATGGTCCCTGGTGCTGTGAAGGCATCTTGGGGAGGGTATCTCATGGAGTCAAGCAGACTGGGAGAGGCAAGATTGGAATGAGCTAATGAGGATGAGGAAAGAAAAGCCAGCAATGATGAAGACCCTAGATGCAGAAATATGCATTCACAATCTAATGGGAAAATAGGTGTTCCAGACAGTGTTCACCCTGTACAGTAGCATTCTGGGGTAGAATACATGGATTTGGGAATGGGCAGGGTGCTCAGGTACTTGGTTGGCCCTGTTAGAGCTCCATGTGCATCTAGGGGAGCTGTGGGGGGGGTTGGTAGTAGAAGAGGCTTTAAGTGAGCATCCTGCACACAGGCCAGGCCTGAAGGGGAAGGGGACACTGTCGAATCCAGCAAAGGAATAGTTACCGTTATAGGTCATATATTTGAGGAACACAACAAGGATCCAGAGATACAACTCCAGGGCAGATTGCAAGGGACCAAGTAAGGCACAGGAAGACAAATCCAACATGGTCTCAGTCACACACAAAAAATTAGAAAGTTGAGCAGAGCAAAGTCATCCTCAGTTACATGGAGAGTAAAAGATCAACTTGAGCTACCTCAGACTCGATCTTAACAAAATGAGAGTCAGAGCCAGGTGCTGGTATGGATCTTAGTTCAAGGCCAGCCTGGTCTGGTCTACAAAGCAAGTTCCAGAACAACCAGGACTGTTTACACAGAGAAGCCCTGTCTACACACACACACACACACACACACACACACACACACACACACAAAGAAATAGGAAGTATAAACCAAGTCTAAAGGTTCACAACACACACAAATGACCAATGTTTAAAGAAATGAAAATGTCTATTTCCCTTTGGTTAGTACAGATTATATTCATGTACTAAATGATCACATTGTATCCAGTACATATAACTGTATTGCCCTTTTATTTGAAAGCTTTCAGGCAAGAAATGGTAAGGGTGAGAACTGAAATGAGGTGGTGTTTAAATGTGGAGAGAGACAGGAAGAAAGGGGACCCACCCACAGGTTTCTGACCAGATACCGCAGCTACCATTGACCATGGTTAGAACATAGAGGGAAAAGCAGATGCTGAGAGTGGACCAGTTCATCTTGGGCCATCGGAGGGCTGTATAAGGGCAGATGAATTTTGAAGCCCGGTGCCCAGTGGGAGGTCACTAGCCAAGAGTGTCGAGCTGTGGGTGAGATTGAGACCATCCAGAGAACAAGAGGAAGGCTAAAAGCTGTCTGAGATGTGAACCTTTAAGAGCTAAGAAGGGAGCCTGAGGAAGAATCAGGCTAGGCCAGATTCTAGACAAGAGAATGCCATACGGCTTGTTTTTCCTGATCCCGGTTCAGATGTTTTATTTACCTTACTTCAGTTGTGAAATGGCATGAAGCCCTCCCTTGACCAAAACTAAAAACTTGGTTAATAGGCATTGTTATTTCTTAAATTACATTTATGTATTTATCTTGTAGGTGTATGCGCCACAGTGTGCATGCAGAAATCAGAGGACAGACTCCTGGGGACCCGACCCTGCTTTCACCATGAGTTCCCGGGATCAAACTGAAGTCAGTAGGCTTGGTGGGCAGGCTTCTTCAGCTGCTGAACCAGGAGCTGGTTCTGTTGTTGTTTTTAATCCAACAAGTTATGGGGCACCTGCTTTATATAAGGCAGACAGTCTGCCGTCAGAGGTGCGATGACGCATTCCTGAACTGCCAGCACTTGGGAAGTCAGAGGCAAGAGCATCAGGAGTTCAAGAGCACCCTCAACTACATAGCAATTGAAGGCTAGCCTGAGTTACACATGTGAGCCAGCGGGTAGGAGATCTCTGAGACTGGGTACTTAATCTACAAAGCCAGTTCCAGGCCTAATAATCAATACATTTTTTTTAAAAGAGAAAGAGTTATAAAACCATGGGTTTATGAAGGGAGGGGTGCTGTGAGAATACTGTGTTTGCATTTCTGGAACTTACTTCACTCAAAACCTCCCCAGACAAGCTTAAAGGCTTGTGTGTCCCACATAGCTGAGTGAATGACAGCCTGCCAGTGATGTCCTGCATACCACAAGCATGCTCAAAAGACACTGTAGAGAAGGCCCAGCTAAGGAAACCTGAGGGGCGCTGTCATAGTACTCCCTTGTTCCCCACCCCTGCCCCCTGCCCCCTGCCCTACTCCCCAACCCTAGCTCCTTCCTCTTAGGCAAGCTAGCTCTAGGGGATCATGCCTGGTGTGGGATGCTCCTAAAGGAACTGCCTCTTCTCCAGGAAACCCTGGCAGACAGAGGGTGAGCCCACCCTGTAATGGATCCGTGTTCTTCCTTCCCAAAGCATTATTGCTGGTTTGTTGGCATCTGTCTGGGGAGTATGAAAAGAGAACAAAAGGAGGCTGGAGAGATGGCTCAGCAGTTAAGAGCACCCTCTGCTCTTCCAGAGGACCCGGGTTCGATTCCCAGCACCCACATGGCAGCTAACAACTGTCTGTAGTTCCAGTTCCAGGCAAACACCAAGGCAAATAAATAAATAAATAAAGTTAAAAAAAAAAAATAAAAGAGAACAAAAAACGAAAATATAATTTCAGATACTTTATGATCCGTAAAAGTTTTATTCTCTAATCAGAAATACTCAGTTCTTGGGCTAGGTGTGGTAGGGCATAGATAGCTTTAATCCCAAGATTAGGGAGGCAGAGGCAGGCAGGGCTCTGCAAATAGTGAGGCTAGCCTGGCCTACATAAAGTGTTCTAGTCTAGCCAGGGCTACATAGTAAGACTCTATCTCAAACAAACAAACAGACATGGGGCTGGAGAGATGGCTCAGCGGTTAAGAGCACTGACTGTTCTCCCAGAAGACCTGAGTTCAATTCCCAGCAACCACATGGTGGCTCACAACTATCTGTAATTCCAAGATCTGACACCCTTACTCAGTTATACATGCAGGCAAAACACCAATTCACATAAAAAATAAAAAAAATAATTTAAAAAAACCAAAACAAAACAAAATAAAGCCTAAAACCAAAACAAACAAAAAAGTCCAAGTCTTCTTTCGGCTAGAGACAATCTCAGATGAATCTGGAGAGATCATTCTGAGGTTGAGCTTTTCCAGAGGACCCAGAGTTTACTTTTCTGTCTTCTCCAAAGGAAGACAGAATACCCATGCAGAAAAATAAAATTAATTAATTAAAAGACTCTGTCAGGAATTAAAAAAGAAAGAAAGAAAGAAAAAGACAATAAAGACAAAAATCTACTACAGATTAATTAAAGAGGATCCTGGGACCTCTGCCTGTTTCCTGCACTCCTGGGTCCTCGGTGCCTGTCACCCAGCATTGCCCAAATCCAAGATTGTTTAGCTAGCCCGTTCATCTCTCCAGCACCTACACCAATGTTTCTGGAAGGCAAAATGGGCTTTAAAAGGATTAAAGAGATATTACAGAGAATCTATTAATTAAGGGCTTTAATTAGTCCGGGCGTTAGCTTGAGCTAACAAGCGTGGGTGGCTCAGGGCAGACCAGGGAAAGGGGGCGGGAAATCTAGGCTGAGTTGGTAGGTGAAGTTCTTGGACTGAGTCCTTTTTACATTGAAGAAATCAAGGTTCGCAGGCATGAATGGGTCACGTATTCTGTCTCCTAGAACCTAACACCAACAAGACAGGAAAGGGAAACCTGAATTATAGGTTGTAGGTGTGGAGAAGCTGCCGGGGGAAATGTGTGGGTGCCCGCTGCTTTTCCCTTGGGGCTCCGCTCAGTTCCGGTCACTGTCTTCCGTTTGGGAGGGGGCATCTCTTAATGCCCCGTTTCTTCTCCTCCCTCCTCTCTCCCAGGATTTCTCTCCTTTGCCTCAAGGCAGGGGGTCACCTCGCTCCCCCTCCCCTCGGCTCGCTCTTTCCTGTAACTTAAGCTGTTGTTGGGAATTGGAGGAGCTGGGCGGTTTGAGAGGAGGCCCCACAGCTTTTCAGGGTGGAATTGAGACCCTGGAGCTGGGCTTGTGGGGTATCGCAGAGGGGGAGGGGAGAAGGAAATGAAAGTGGCAGCTGCGGCTCCATCTGGGAAACCAACTTTGATTTACTAGCGAGGACCTGGCTCGCTCACCGCCCCCACCCTCCCCGCTCCTCCCTCCTTCCCCGGACTCTGCTTTGTGGGGATAACTGGGGGATGGGGAACTGGCCTTTTCTCCCAACTTGAAAACCATTTCTTGTAGTGGGAGGACCCTCCAGCCCGAGCAGGCCCAGGGAATCCTGGATGTCTTGTCGAGCTGCAGACTCTTAAGGGGCCCAGGGTCTCAGGAGCTGGGTAGGGTGTACCGCTGGAGAGAGGGAAGGCCTTCACCCCTGCAGATTCATCCCTGCTCTAACTGAGCCAACTCTCTGAGATCCCGGGCTGGGCCACATTAAAGTGGAGAGCTGCAAATATTTTCTGGTTATTTAGCTATGATCTATGATCCCTTTAAAGTGATGGAAAGAACCGAGGTAAGAGGATATCTAGGGGCTGGAGAGATGGCTCAGCAGTTAAGAGCACTGGCTGCTCTTCCAGAGGACCCACGTTCCCAGCACCAGCAGCCACCACCCACTGCTCACAACTGTCTGGAACACCAGTTCCAGGGTTTCTGACACTCTCACACAGACATTCATGTGGCCAAAACACCAATGAACATAAAATTTTGAATAAAAGAAAGATATCTAAATTTAAAAAATTTAAAAAGGTGTGTGGGGGTTGCTGGAGAGATGGTTCAGTGGTTAAGAGCACTGACTGCTCTTCCAAAGGACTTGGGTTTAATTCCCAGCACCCACATGGCAGCTCACAACTGTCTAACTCCAGTTGTAGGGGACCCGACACCCATGGCAAAACACCAACGCACATCAAATAAAGTTAAATTAAAAAATTTTTAAAAAGATATCTGAGAATGGGCATGAAAAATATTACTGACCCCTACAAGTACCTTCTGCCTCCACCTGTGCTCATATATACAAAACAAATTATATATATACAGATATGTAATTTGCTTATTTATTTTGAGGCAGTGTCTCTACATAGCCCTGGCTGTCATGGAATTAACTCTGTAGACCAGGCTGGCCTTGAACTCAGAGAT